>CAUYLG010078961.1:0-18437 GCA_963573385.1 Cacajao melanocephalus | reverse complement strand
GGTTCAAGCGATTCTTCTGCCTCAGCCTCCCGAGTAGCTGGGACCACAGGCGCGTGCCACCACGCCCAGCTAATTTTTTTTTTTTGTATTTTTAGTAGAGATGGGGTTTCACCGTGTTGGTCAGGATAGTCTCGATCTCTTGCCCTCAAAATTTTTTAATGTTTTTTTTGTAGAGATGGGGGTCTCACTTTGTTGCTCAGGTTGGCTTTCAACTCCTGGCCACCAGTAATCCTTTCATACTGGCCTCCCAAAATGTTGGAATTACAGGCATGACCAACCAAGCCTGGCCGGTATTTCCCATTTAACAGAAGTGTCTTATTTTGAACATACTTATTTTCAGAATTATCTATATCTAATATTACAACTTGCAAACAGATGAATTATGAAGCACTTATGGACCTTATAAAATAGATACACCCTTTAAAATGGATTAAACAGAGGGTTTCTCTGTTTCCTTGTTACATTCCAGTGAAATTCTATGTGCTGTTAATTCTTTTAACAGAAGATAGTCAAGCCATATCACATGAATGAGTTAAATTCCAAAATTAGTAAAAATAGGGAAATTTTGCCATCAATATTTTCTTTAAAATTCTTCATCCATCCACAAATTACAGTGTACATTGTTTGTATATACAGTTCTATATCTGTGTGTTTTATGTATTTATAAATATGTAATGTTTATGGAAGATTGTAGTATTCAGCAAAGCATATATATATATATACATATATACACACACACACACACACATGCACACTATATATATATATATATATATATACTATATACAGCAAAGTATACATATACACTATATATGTGTGTGTGTATATATATATATACACACACACACACACACACTTTATATATACACACTAAGCTAATCACAATGGAGGATAGAACTGTATATACTACCTACATGTTTATTTTTGTTACTTTTTCTGAGTATTGTATTAATAAAGATTAAATGTATATATAAAGTAACTGTACTTTAATGCTTAATTTCTATTGTTACAATCAGTAAAATATAGTATGATATCCAAATTAATGACTTTTATAAATACTGCTATGAAAACGTTTATTGTAGAAAATGAGAAGCTCTGTTTTAATTTTTAATGGAAAAAATATTCTTTTGGAGGACTTTCAGGGAATTTCTGCTTTGGGCTATGTCACTGTAAACAGTACAGAATTAGCTCTCCAACTACTACTGGACTCACTCTCCAAATGTAAGGAACTACAAAACTGTACAAAATATATGAGAAAGTGTTGCTTTAGACTTTTTCTCCAAAAAGCTTAACGGAAAGCTTTGAAAAACTCAAGCTGATTTGCTAGGAAATTAACTGTCAGAAAATAACTCTTTAAAGGAAGAAAATGAAATTCAGACAAGTGTATGTTCAACATCAATCAATAAATAAAGTTTATATGTATAGATCTATCTATAGATATAGATATATCTAGAAGCAGGAAGACATGACCTATAATCAGGAAAAAGCAGAAACAGTCACAAAGAAAAGAGAATTACAGAATTAGCAAATAGAGACTTTAAAACAGTTATTATGAAATGCTTAGCGTTTTAAAGAAAATGATGACTGTAAGGAGTGATAAACCAAGAATTAAACTGAAATTTGAGAACTGAAAAAAATAATATGCGTAATGAAAAATGTACTAATAGGATTTAGAAGATTGGACATTGCCAATGGAAAGATCGATGAACATGAAGACAGGAAGTTAGAAAATAATCAAACTGGTGTGCAAAGAGAAAAAAGCTGAAAAGAAATGAGCAGGGACTCAGAAAAAAGACTAATAAAACATAAATAGAACCTCTGGGACAATGTCAGATCATTCATTATAGGTGTATTTGAAATCCAAGAAGAGGCTGAGGATAATCTTCCCCATTCTGCTAGCTTATTCCAATTGCTAAGTATACAAATTCAGATTATTTACTCAGGAACACTGGAATTGATTACCGAGTGCTTACATGGACCAAATATGCTGTGAGCCAGACATTAGCCAGGACTCTACTTATTTCCTGGCTGCTATAGACTCCCATTCTTACAGAGTCATGATTCTGCTTTAGGTTTCTGAATTTGAATGACAACTTCTTAAAATATATTCCCCCATTATGTAGCCATGCAACTAAATAGCTGGGGGTAATTTGCAGAAAAATTGAGGCTATTTATAACAGTATATAATTGCTATGGTGTTACGGAGTGCTTCCTCTACTGTCTGCCAGGGTAGCTCCAGCATTTCCTCTTAGCAGTGTTGGCTATCTTTCCAAGTTTCTAAGGACCACCTTGAAAGTGAATTTACCTTATTTGCCAGAGTTCTTACTATAATGTTAAATCCATTGTGTTGAGGTCAAGGAATTATTGTTTGTCTAGTCTTGCATTCCAGTCCCCTTTATCAACTACCTCAAAATCTAGCCTTGGGGGTACTTTCCCGGTTCCTGCCAGTACATGCTATTTCTTGCAGCAGTTTAGATGTACAGTCTCTTTCCGCCCTGATCACACCATCAGTTTGGTACTAAGGAGAGGAGATAGGGACACCTCCATTGAGGGAGGGGGTAGCATCTGTTACTTGTTACTTTGTGGGGAAGAGGGCTTTTCACCGTTTTGCAGCACAGCTGAAGTACTACTTCTTTCTAGGAAATGGGGACCACCTCTGTAAGCCCATAGGGCTGCAGAAAAACATTCCCAGGGGCATCCTGAGAACCAGAGAAAATGAAAGGAACATTTCATACATTTCATATAATAAAAAAAGTCAGTTTACCTGGAACACATAATGTTAAATATGCACTACTGTAATATAAGAGCTTCAAAATACATGAAGCAAAACCTGATAAAATTGAAAGGAAAAATAGAAATGTCCTTAGTTTTACTAAGGATTTTAATACTCAGTATTAGAAAGTGTAGGAAGAAATATTCATAGGTGTATTTGACATCCATAAAGAGGCTGGGGATAACCTTCCCCATTCTGCTAGCTTATTCCAATTGCCAAGTATATCAATTCAAATTATTTACTCAGGAACACTGGAACTGATCACTGGGTGGGTACATGGACCAAATATGCTGTGAGCCAGGACCCTACTTATTTCCTGGCCCCTATAGACTCCAATTCTAACAGAGGGGACCAGATATAACCCAAGCAGAGCATGGTGGTTTTCGGAGCTGAGAAGGCTGAGATCAGAGTTCAAGGCTGCAGAGGTAGCTGGAACTTGCATCATGGTGTACACAGGAAGGAAGGAGGTACATGAAATGTAGCTTAAGAAATATCTGTAATGGTTCTCTTCAGTCTTTGGCCACATAACTTGTGGAAGTGTAGGATGAGAAAACACAAGTCCTAGCAGGAAAACAGCACCTGGGAAGCTCTGAGCAAAATAGAGATTCCAGAGGTTGTGTAGAAGAATACTGTCAATCAATTGAACATAGTTAATGTTTCTTGACTTCTACTTTGAACTTCCCAGTGCACATGGAATTGCCACCAAAATAGATAACGTACTGAGCCGTAAAAGCAGTCTCTATACATTTCAAAGGATTAATGTTATACAAAGAATGTTTTCTAACCACAAGCAAATTAAGTTAGAAATCAATTTTTTTAAATCTCAGGGAGTTTCCCAAATATTTTGAAACTAAGTAGTATACTTTAAATAATCCATGAGGCAAAGAAGGAAATTAGAGAATATTTTGAACTGAATGATTAAAAATGCAGCATATTGAAATGCAGCCAATGCAGCTTAAATTGAAATTGATGGCTTTAAATGCTTATTTTAGAAAAGAAAGTTTTAAAACTAATGCCATCTTAGAAGCTTAAGAAGAACAAATTACATAGCAAGAAACATGAAGAAATGAAAAATAAGAGCTGAAATCAACAAAAAATGAACAAACAAAAAAATCAGCAAAGTCAGATGTTGGTTATTGGAAAATATAATAAAACTGACAAATTTGATAATGAAATTAATAAACTCTCATTAGGCTGATCATCACCAGAAGTTGACAAGAATGTGGAGTAACCAGGACTATCATATAGGATTGTTGAAAGTATAAATTACAACCCGGCAATTAAACTCCTGGGTACTTATCTAAAATGAATGAAGACATATGACCCAAAAAAATCTTATATGACTTATATAAAATGTTTAAAGAGGCCTTATTCATGGTAGCCCAAATTAAAGTCCACTTAAGCTTTCATCAGCAAAATATACAATAAATACAGTGGAATATATACATACATACAAGGGAATACTACTCATAGTAAAAAGGAGTAAAGTATTGCTATGTAAAGTGATATGGAATAATCTAAAGAAACATTATGTTGAGTGAAATAAACTAGTTAAAAAAGAGAACATGTTATATGATACCAAGTAAATGAAGTTCTAGGATTTTCTGTGATGTTAGACATGCTTCATATATTGATAATGTGTACTATTTGGGTGTGCATTTTTCAAAACTCTGAACTATAATACTTAAGATCTATATATTTTATCCATGTAAATTATACTTTTATAAAAATGTTTTGGGGTCATTTTCAAATAAAACAGAATTTTAAAGGTATTTTATATACTAGGTTGAATTATTTCTTCTGTTTAGATATAAAAATATTTTCATACTTAATTTTTAAAATACAAGGTAGCCAAACTTGTTTTGAAGACTATCCTTTAGTTTATTTGGATGTGAATGACACTCCATGTTTAATCATCTATTATTTGTGGCCCTTGTCTTTCTGGCAGTTATTTCCAAATTGACAAAAGAAGTTGCATGTTAAAAAATTCCATTGGTAGCATCAGTCTTCTGAGTACATCCTTGGACACAGCAAGGAAATAGAGAACTAGTTAAGATATGTGATTTGGTCTCTCTCTGCACCCTCCACCCTCAAGTTGCAGTGAAGTTGAATGCTTTTTGTGCTTCTTCGCTGTAGTGTGTTAACTTTTACATGGCTATTCATTTTTATTTCACAGCAAAAAAAAAAAAAAGTTTCACTGTTAGATGGAAATCACTAATTTAACTCAATTACCCCTTAAGATGCTATTGACTTTTTATTTTTTATAGGTTGAAGTTACATTATGCATCTTATGAACCAACTCTAAGGGTATTACATGAGAAGCACCATACTTTACTAAAGGAGAAAATGCTGACCTCCTTGGAAAGAGACAGAGCAGTTGGGCAGGTAAAGATACAGTCAAAACTGCCTTAAACTGATCTTTTAATCATTTTTTAATAATACAAGCAGAAATACTGGTTTTGTTTCTGTGATTAATTTTAAAACATTTTAAACCAATTTTCATGTAAAAGAGATCATTTAGAAACATTCAGAAAAAGTATTTCCCCATTTCACTACCTATAAATATTATTATAAAATTAGGCCAGGGGTGGTGGCTCATGCCTGTAATCCCAGCACTTTGGGATACCAAGGGAGGTGGATCACTTGAGGTCAGGAGTTTGAGATTAGCCTGGCTAATATGGCAAAACCCTGTCTCTACTAAAAATACAAAAAAATTAGCCAGGTGTCGTGGCACATGCCTGTAATCCCAGCTACTCAGGAGGCTGAGGCACAAGAATAGTTTGAACCCGGGAGGTGGAGGTTGCAGTGAGTCGAGTTGGCCCCATACCACTCCATGCATTCTAGCCTGGGCAACAGAGTGAGACACTGTCTCAAAAAAAAATTGAATATTATTTAATTGAGGCATAAATTTATAAAAGAGTATTAAATTGTAGTTAGAAGAAACAACTTAGCCATTGTAGTCAAACTTAGGTTTAAATACCAGCTTTGACAGCTATAAAAATTAATCTTAGGAGAGTTATTTAAACAAATTGGAGTTCAGATTTCTCATATATAACATGTAGCTACAAAGACCAAAGACCTACATTTTAAAATTGCTGTGAAACTTATATGAGATATTTTAATAAATAAAAACTCCCTTCAGTTTTCTCCCAAATGATTATTTGACATGGCTTAGGTACTGACTCAAGTCTTTGGTCATTTTTGCTAATGGGTGACATCCTTTTAGGGTTTCTCTATAGGCCTAGGCCTAGGGTAGTGGGTAAGATACCTTTGGCATAAAATTTAAGAAAAATAAACAAAATGTTTATATGCCGCAGTAAAGCCATTTATCAGTTTATTAGAAAATGTAAAACCACAACTATGCTTAACATTGTATAATTGTTTTCTGGAGGTTTTCATTTTTGGCCAAACTTTCAGAAGCTACAAAAGCTTGCATGATGATAATAATAGATATTATTATAATAATAATAGATATTATTATCATCATGCTATCTTTTTTGGATAATTTTATTATTATTTATGGATAATTTACTATTATACTATCTTTTTTGGATAATTTTATTGTTAAGACATGCTTTAATCAAGTTAATTTTGTCTTTTGTGTAAAATTCTTAGCTACGAAAATGCACAACATCATTGTCTCAATGCCCTATGTGCTTGAATTTAATTTTGTGTTTTGAATGTTTGAATTATATAAGTAATATTGAATACAATGATGATATGGTTTGGCTGTGTTCCCATCCAGATCTCACTTTGAATTGTAATAATCCCCTCCAAGGGTGGAACCAGGTAGAGGTAACTGAATCATGGGGGTAGTTTCCCCCATGCTGTTCTCATGATAATGAGTGAGTCTCATGAGATCTGATTGTTTTATAAGTGTCTGGCATTTCTCCTGCTTGCACTCATTCTCTCTTCTGCTGCCCTGTGAAGAGGTGCCTTCTGCCATGATTGCATATTTCCTAAGGACTTCCCAGCCCTGTGGAACCATGAGCCAATTAAACATCTTTTCTTTATAAAATACCCAGTCTTGTGTATTTATTCATAGCAGTGTGAAAATGGATTCATACAGATGAGTTTAACAGTAATTTAAATTTTTATGGCATTATAATCAAACCTTCAGAATTTCATACCCTTGCTTTTCATCTAATCTGTCTTCCCCAGTCTCCCAACAAAAGGCTTTATTCTATATCCTGAGGTATTGGGAGCTAGATTGAGATCTCTTTTCCTGTTTCTTATTCCTGACAGGCCAAGCTTAAACTTTTGCACCCATCTTACTCTCTTTAGTCCTCCTGGTCTTATGCTGACGTCCCATATACCACGTGCAACATTTGGGTTTCAAGGTGCTCCTTGATGGTTTAGTGGAAAGAGCTAAGGATTAGGAATGGCTGGTGTGAATTCCAGTTGTGCTGTAAACAGCCAAGTGATGATTCAAGTTATTTAAATATGTGTTTTCTCACTCATTATGTAGGGATAAATTATTTGTCTTAAGATTGATAAATGTGTAAGATTAAAACTTGTTTAAAAAGTCAAAATCATTTGATCTATGAGTTAGAGTTGAATTTTGCACACTACTATTCAGATATGCAAAGTACTATATCCTTATTATATCTGCAACTGATTTTATTTTGTCTTTGAACTCCTACTCCTGCTGAAGACAAAATGAAAGACAACTTGCATACTAAAGACTATCACAATCTTTATGAGTTATACCAGTCTCTTTGGGTTTAACACAGGGTATTTGAATATTATATTAACTGAATGTTTAGCTAAAACATAGTTATTAGTGCTAATTTTCTTCCTTCAAATGGCATTCTCTTTTTATTCTTCCCCTGATGGTTCCTAGTAAAAAAGTCACTTATTTATCCATACAGCTTGAAGTCTTCAGGCTATTTCACTCTCCAGTGTACTGTGCTGGTTTGATTAGGTTGGTGGTGTCCAGGTGCATGGTTCCTGGATAGTTTTGGGTAGCTCCTGGATGATTCCTGGGTAGGAACCACACTTTGCTAAATCCATGGCCTCTGTTACAATATCTGTGAGCTCCTTTATATCTGTGGCCTCATTTTCCTAACCCTAGTTTTTTTTTTCTGCTCTAGTACATCAAATATTAACATTTCTATGTACCCCACTGAGGTAGTTGAGGCTTCTGATTTCTCTGTACTGCAAATACAAGCCATGAGCAATTTGGAAACAAGTTAGGGTCCATCTACACAGATACACCTTTTTCAGCCAAATTTCAACACCACCTGGAGAGTAGTATGTTTTTCCAGCACAATGTAAAATATGACTCTTTTAGGGGTTGTCAATTTTCCTAGGCTATTCCCTGGAAACCTAAGAGCAAGTGTACTTATATTCCTGGAGTATCCCTAGACTATCTGGCTTTATTTGCCCTTCGTTTTCAACTGGCCTCATTTGCATTTTTCACTTGGTAGGTGAACTAGGACTCACATCTGACCTATTGTATCTGGTCCCTCAGGCATCTCGTCCCTCAGGCACGGAACTCTTTTCACTTCTTTGTTTTATTGCATGGAATATCTTCCTATCTTCTTTTATGTTATGGGACACTCTGTGTCCTCATTTGTTCCAGCATTCCTGATTTACACCTATTTGCACAGGGTAATTTTTAATAAATTTCACTTTTACCCTAAAAATATCCCAATTTGAAAAATCTTTATTAATGGGAAAAATCTAAAGCGCTAATTTCTTGATATTTAATATGGAACAGTTAGTCCCACTCTTAACTGAATGTTGAAAAAAAGAAAATAAAATGAAGCAGTTAGGATTTATAAATAGCTTTTCTCTCTCAACCAAATCTGCTGATCAAGATGGTAGATTCACTATAATTTGAGAAAGTCAAATTTAAATGGGAGATGCTATTGCCACCACTGCGCTGTCACCACAAGTTTTACCATGGACAATGCTAATACTGAGTACTTGATACTCTTCCCGAATTGTGTTATGCTTGTCAATGGAAACTGGATGTAGCAGCCACCATTCTCAGGATAAATTCCATACTCTACATTGTTCCTTATACCACCAGATTTTGGTCAGAATCCAAAATGGGTACATAGGCGTGATGGAGCCAATAAAAGTCTTGGTTATAGGAAAGGCTGTGTAAATATCGAATAGACTCATAATTCTCTAAATCCAAATTGCTGTGTAAATATCTAAAAGACTCATAATTCTCTAAATCTAAATTGCTAAGTGGACAAAGTGACTGTCGAATACCCCTTATACCAGTCTAAACCAAGCCTCAATCAACCTATTCTCCAAATTAGGGCACAGAATATAATCCTAGTTCTGTCAGCTCTCTAGGTGTGTCCTTGCAGAACAAGCCAAGGTTACCACTTAATGAACTGAAACTGTTTGGGTACCCTTTATACAAAGAATGATTTATGGCCAACCAACCCTTTCTTTCTGTTATAGCATACTAACCAGGTATACCCTGGGTGTACAGGTGCAGATTAGCCTTTTAAATTGAACCTATTACTAGTGTGTCATGAAGCTATAGAATGAATTTATGCAAGATATGTGTACAGAGAAAATATATTAAAATATATGAAAAGTTTATAATCTAAAATAGATATTTTACCTTTTGTGCTTATCTTTTGAATATTTCTATATTTCAATGTTTGATACAGTTAAGCTCTGAGAATTCATTTCCAACTAAAACTTTAGGATGGGAGTTGAGAGCAGTAAGACACATCTTATGTTTTCTCTCTGGATTCCTGATTGTCACTTCTTTAAAAACCTTATCTTAATAAGCATTTAGCTTACTGTGTTTCTATTTAAACCTATACCTTGCATAAAGAAGGATTGTATAATACTTTAAAAATTTTGAATATTATCTGGTTTGTATATGAAAGAGTGAAAACACACTATGAGAGGACAAAAATCCAACAGGAAATGTATGTTTCAAATTTCTTTAGTAGATAATAGACAGTGAATCAACATTTATTTAAAATATAATGAAAAACCTATAATTTTGTTTATAATTTTCAAAACTATTGAAAATATTGTCCAAAATTTTATTAGAGCTCCATGACCCAAAAAAGGTGAAATAGAACTGATCTGTAAGTATATATGTATAATAAATTATGTTATCTCTTTTGGATCATAGGAATCTAACTCAGAATATTTATGTGTGTGTGTGTGTACACTAAAAACTAAATTTAAATATATATATATTTTTAGGTCTGTCTGCTTGGAGGATCTAGAATTAATGACACTTCACAAGTAATGAGCATATCCAGTGTTAAGATCTTGGTTTCTAATATCACTCTTTAGTAAAAGGAAAGAAAACCAAGGTTCTTTGGAGAAATGTCTGATTCTAGGGCTGGGCAGAGAAAATACTAGATGGGCCTGGAGCACTTGGAACATCTTCTTGTAAGGAAATACTCAAAAAGTAGAACAGAAAAGAAAAAAAAACTCAACAAAATTGTGGGGTGTCAGCTGGGCGTGTTGGCTCACGCCTGTAATCCCAGCACTTTGGGAGGCTGAGGTGGGCAGATCACCAGGTCAGGAGTCCGAGATCAGCCTGGATAACAAGCTGAAACCCTGTTTCTACTAAAAATACAAAAATTAGCTGGGTGTGGTGATGCATGCCTGTAGTCCCAGCTACTCAGGAGGTTGAGGCAGGAGAATCGCTTGAGCCCAGGAGGCGGAGGTTACAGTGAGCCGACTGCAACTTCCAGCCTGGGTGACAGAGCAAGACTCCATCTCAAAAGAAAAAATTATATATATATATATATATATATATATATATATATATATACACACACACATATATATAAATATATATATATACATATATATATATATATGGATATGTCAAGTTATGACAAAGGAACTATAGTGGATACCTGCAGAGGTCAGTGGATCCCCAATAAAATTTGATTTGGATGTTCAGATTGATAATGCCACACACACACACACACACACACAGACACACACACACACACACATAGGCTGTGAATAAGTTCACTACTTGCGTAATTGAGTTTGCTGAGGAGAACTGCACATTACCTCCCAAGCATTTCTGAAATGAGAGAGCAAGGGAGACTGGCTTGGGGTTTTTACTGTGGTTGGGGGTTAGGGCCAGGGTAAGAATTCTCACATGTGAGGTGAGGCTTGAATTATTTGAGTCTCTCCTCAGTACCAGACAAGGGAGTACCCAGGAATTCTTATCCAGTTGTCCAGATGTTGCGCACAAGGGGAAGAGGGAGGAGATAAATCTTAAAGGCTGTTGACACTCAAACATCAAACAATAGAGTCAGGTGCCTCATTATAGGAATCCAACCTGAAAGAGCTTCCAGTAATCAAACCTTCTGAAACAATTTGAGCAACAAAATAACATAGTATTGTTGAATTATAACCCCAAATATAAAGTAAATGTCTTTGATTCCTTCATGGTATAAATAAATGATGAGTAAAGACATTTGAGACAGTAGACAAATCTCTCATACAGAAGACTCCCAAGTAATATATGTTGATAATCCTTCCCTCCAGTAGGTGGAGCTTAACAACTCAGCTGTTAAATGTTGGCTGCACTTAGTAAGTAATGACTTGCATCCAGAAATTCAATGGAAATAGGGAAGAAAGTAACTTTACAGTAAGGAAACCTGGCAATCTTCTCATCATGTGATCAAAGGATCAAGATTAATATAATCAGTTTTTAAGTCATGTTGTACCTCTGATGTAATATGCTAATAATGGCATTTCTCTCCTATGGTCTTCTTCTTGCAAATTCATAACTTTAGTCTAACCATGGGAAAAAGATCAGATAACCTCAAATCTAGGACTATTCTGAAAAATAGTGTCAGATTAACATTCCCCAAAATTGTCAAGTACATTAAAATCAGGGAAAATCTGTGTATTAGTCAATTTTGTGTTGCTATAAAGGAATACCTGAGACCACATAATTTATAAGGAAAAGAAGTTTATTTGCCTCATGATTCTGCAGGCTGTACAAAAAGTGTAGCGCCAGCATCTGCTTCTGGTGTGGGCTTCAGGAAGCTTTTACTCACAGTGGAAGGTGAATGCGGAGCAAGTATGTCACGTGGCAAGAGAGGGAGCAAGAGAGAGGGGGGAGGTCCCAGACCCTTTGAAACAACTAGATTTCCTATGAACAGTGGGAAGGAAGGGCCCCAAGCCGATCATGAGAGATCTTCCCCATGACCCAGACACTTCCCACTAGGCCCCACCTCCAACATTGAGGATCACATTTCAACAAGAGATTTGGAGAAGACAAATATCCAAACTATATCAGTCTGAGAAACTAGCCCAGTCCAGAGGAGGCAAAGGAGACCTAAAAACTAGTTGTAAGGTGGTATTCTGGATGCAATTTTGAAACATAAAAAGGATATTATGGAAAAATGATAATAATGTATCAATATTGGTTCATTTTTTTGTGAAAAATGTATCATTAAAATGTATGATGTTATGGGGAAAAAGGGGTATGGGACATACAGGAATTCTCAGTACTACATTAGCAATTATTCTGTTAATCTTATGCTATTCTAAATAAGAAGTTTATTTTTGAAATTTATAATTCTTTTGGCTTCTAGGAATAGATATTAATCTTATACTCTTTTTCTTGACCTAGGCATTTCATAAGCACTCATCTGTAGGTTATAATTAATAAATTATGTTATTTTCTGTTAATAAAGAGATATTGCTATTCAGTAATAGTACAAAAAGTGTATACCTGTATATAATTGAACAGATGATATTTGGTGTTGGTATAATCATATACAATGCAAGATAAAATAGTTTTGTAAGGTCGAAATTTAAATTTAAGTCTATTTTTTCAGGAATACGGGTAAATCATGATACCAAGCTAATAAATATTCTTAATTATAAGACATGTTTAATAAAATAGAGAATATATGTGTGTGGAAAATGAGCTAAGAGTTTGGGAATGCAAACAACCTCTTCATATTTTACTTTCCAAGAAATAATTACCTTATATTTTATAAACATAATGATGATAGTTATTGTGAAACAATTTGAATAGATGAAAAACCTCTCTCAAAATAGAGAATTGAGTAATTATTAAACTGTGCAATGAGTACTTTTAATTCAGGAAACTATGCTGTGAAATAAATGTTTCAGATGCTTGCCTAAAATAATTAATAATTAGCTGTGGAATTATATTTTAACTTTAAATTATGTTTTTCTTTTGTTAAAATTTGTTTTATTTAAAAACAATTTAGGTATAATGTAAAAGATATTAATATTTTTAATATTTTACAATGGATATTTAAATATTGTGTTTTATGTAACCTTTTAAAAGTCATTTAATATATAACTTCATTTCTTTGAATTTTATTTTTTAGATTTCTGGACTTCAAGAAACATTGAAGAGCATGGAAATAGGACATAGTTACTATGTTCCTGAAATTAAAGGTAAATGTAAAAGGTGATGAAGCTCTAATTTAGCATAGTTTGGTGATTTCTCAACCTTATGAGTGATTAATATTCTAGAGACATTTAAAAATGAGTAAGTGATGGCTGTTTCACAAATTAAAATTTTAATAAAAAATAAGAAATATAGATATCATACTGTATAGATTAATTTTAGAGAAAAACAAGTCAACTGTAATGGAAGGACTTCTGCTTCTGGCCATTACACCTGGTACCAGACTAGCCTTCTCTGTATAAATAACTCTAAAGCTAAGCTATAAGATCAGACAACTTTTAGGCAATAGAAAACAGACAGCTCAAGTAACAGAAGGCAATTGACAGAAGGAAAATTTATAAGGTGAGCTCTGCTATCACCATGGCTTTGAGTCTGTGGAAAGTTCCAAACTGAGCTTTGTGGAGATGGATGCCAGTAAGAGCATGGCAATCCTGATAACTGGAAATACCAGAGACCTAGTTCACAGCTTTCGAAGCAACTAGAATCTCTAGGGAAGGACACCAGAGAAGAGAGAGCTACAATGAGGAGTAGCTCAGTTTGTGAGAGAGTTTACTAGGAGTCCTTAGCTGAGGCTACATTACATATATATAACAACACTACCTGAGAGTTACAAACTTACAAAGGAGATATAATTCTATAGGACCAAGAGGAGGCCAGAGATTCTAGAAGTCAAGTGATGATGAGAGACATTACAAGTCTGGCCATTCTTGGGTGGAAAGACCTCTTTCACATCTTGTTAATACATTAACATTCAGCATCCATATCCACCTTATAAAACCGGGAACAAAGCTTACACAGCATTCCTAGAGAGGACACAGAGTTTGGAGTTTGAGTCTTGTCAAGTTATAGGGTCATAAGAAACCTTTAGTGCTTTCCATGGATCCACCCTAACACAGTATAAAATTAAGCCTAGGATTTTAGGGTCGTCAGCAAAAAATGGAACTGCCTTCTAGAACAAAAGAAATGACATCCTTTTGAGGAAGACAGTCGTCCAGAGTCTTTACAGTCTTTCACTCACATTGCCTAGTACATCATCAAGCATTTTTATATATGAATAGGAACAGGAAAATGTGACCCACAATCAAGACAACAAGCAGTAAATGGAAACCTACTGTAAAGTAGCTAAGTTGTTGCATTTAGAGGATAGAAAATGCTAAAGCAGATATTTTGATTATGTTCAAGGACTTAAGGGAAAATACTAATAAGTGAACAGATGGGGAATTTCAGCAGAGAAATGAAAATACATACCAAAGCAAATTGAAGTTCTAGAACTGAAAAATAGAATAACTACAATGAATTTTTTGTTGTTGTTGAGATGGAGCCTTGCTCTGTCACCCAGGCTAGAGTGCAGTAGCATGATCTTGGCTCACTGCAACTTCTGCCTCCCAGGTTCAAGCAATTCTGGTGCCTCACCCTCTTGAGTAGCTAGTACTATAGGCATGTACCACCAAGACTGGCTAAGTTTTGTATTTTTAGTAAAGATGGTGTTTGGCCAGGCTGGTCTCAGACTTCTGACCACAAGCGATCCCTCCACGTCGGCCTCCCAAAGTCCTGAGATTACAGGTGTGAGCCACCGCACCCAGTCGAAAATTTTATTGAATGTACTTCACAATGAATTAGAGATGAAAGAAGTGTCAGTAAATTAGAAGAGAGATCAATGAAGACATCTAGTCCAAAGAAGAAAGACAAAAAGATTAAAGGAAATTGCCTATTCAACAGAAATAAAATTAAAGTCCCAAAGAAGAGAATAATGAAAATGGAGCATAGCAATATTTAAACAAATGATGGCCCTAAATTTCCCCAAATGGATGTAAAGTGTAAACTTAAACACCTAAGAAGAGTGCTAATCATACACATAAAGAGAACCACTCCTGGACATGCTGTGTTCAAATTGTTGAAAATTTAAGTGAGAAATCTTGAAAGCAATAATTCAAATGCAGGCCGATTTCTCATAGGAAATACTGGAGGCTAGAAACAATAAAATGTTATTCTTAAAATGCAGAAAAAAATTTAATTCAGAATTTTGTGCCCAATAAAAATATCCTTTAAAATTTCAATAAAATATAGACATTTTAAGATAAAGGAAAACTGAGAGATTTTGTTGTAAGCCTATCTGTACAACAGGAAACACAAAGAACTTTTTTTTGGGGTTAAAGAAAATTTGCCAGAGGGAAAATAAGATTTAACACAATTGAATACAGAGAATTAAAAATGTTAAAATCTGGTTAAAATAATAATTATGTTTTCCTTTTCTAATTTCCTCAGAAGAAAAGTGACTGATTAAAATAAAAATTATAGTATCATAAGGTAATGTTTATAAGGTTTGTAAAATAAAAGATAGGAAAATAAATTGAGGTATGGTGGAAATGTTTTATATCTTAATTTTGGTAGTAGTTACATGCCTGCTTATATTTGTCAAAACACAACCAACTGTACAATTAAAATGCATAATTTACATACAATAAAATATGTAAGTTTAAATATACTTAAAAAAAATCTTACTTTAAGTTCTAGGGTACATGCGCAGATCTTGCAAGATTATAACATAGGTATACACATGTCATGGTGGTTTGCTGCATCCATCCTCCCCATCACCTACATTAGGTATTTCTTCTAATGTTATCCCTCCCTAATCTCCCCACCCACTGCTAGCCCTCCCCATCCCCTGCTGGCCCCCCACCCCGCAACAGACCCCAGAGTGTGATGTTCCGCTCCCTGTGTCCATATGTTCTCATTGTTCAACACCCACTTATGAGTGGGAACATGAAGTATACATTTTTTTTATTTTTAGACAAAGAGTAATTTTTTGGCTCAGATAGCTAGAAGGCACAGGAAGTGTTCTCAGATATGACTAGATCCAGAAGCATGATGTCCCTAGGACCTGGTTGCTGCCTGTCTCGTTAGCTGGCTTCATTTTTTTAAAAAGATAAACTGTATTTTTTAGAGCAGTTTTACGTTCATAGCTAAATTGAGTGAAAGTACAGCGATTTTTTTAATATATCACCTGTCCCCACCCATACCAGATTGATAAAGGTGTTAAAATTGATGAGTGTCTTTGTCTTTCCTTCTGTTTATGTGATGGATCAGGTTTATTGATTTGCCTATGTTGAACCAGCCTTGCATCCTGGGGATGAAGCTGACTTGATCATGACGGATAAGCTTGATGTGCTGTTGGATTCAGTTTGCCAGTATTTTACTGAGAATTTTCGAATCGATGTTCATCAGGGATGTTGGCCAGAAATTTTTTTTCAGTTGTATCTCTACCAGGTTTTGGTATCAGGATGACGTTGGTCTCATAAAATGAGTTAGGGAGGATTTCCTCTTTTTCTATTGTTTGGAATAGTTTCAGAAGAAATGGTACCAGCTCCTCTTTGTAGCTCTGTTAGAATTTGGCTGTAAAACTGTCTGGTCCTGGACTGTTTTTCATTGGTAGGCTATTAATTGCTGCCTCAATTTCAGACCTTATTGGTCTATTCAGTGATTCAAATTCTTCCTACTTTCATCTTGGGAGAGTGTAAGTGTTCAGGAGATAATCCATTTTGTCTAGATTATCCATTTATCTATTTTGTCTAGATAAGCCATTTTGTCTAGTCTTGCTCTGTCGCCAGGCACCAGGCTGGAGTGCAGTGGCGTAATCTCAGCTCACTGCAACCTCTGCCTCGTGGGTTAGAGCAATTCTCCTGCCTCAGCCTCATGAGTAGCTCAGACTACAGGTGTGCACCACCACGCTCAGTTAATTTTTGTATTTTTTTAGTAGAGACGGGGTTTCACCGTGTTGGCCAGGATGGTCTGGATCTCTTGGCCTCGTGATCCACCCACCTTGGCCTCCCAAAGTGCTGGGATTACAGACGTGAGCCACCGAACCCAGCCTTCTTCTAGATTTTCTGTTTTATTTGCATAGAGGTGTTTATAGTATTCTCTGATCATAGTTTGTATTTCTATGGGATTGGTGGTGATATAGCTTTTAGCACTTTTTATTGCATCTATTTGATTCTTCTCTCATTAACTAGGTATTGATGGAATGTATGTTAAAATAATAAGAACCATTTATGGCAAACTCACAGCCATATCATACTGAATGGGCAAAAACTGGAAGCATTCCTTTTGAAAACTGGCACAAGACAAGGATGCCCTCTCTCACCACTCCTATTCAACATAGTATTGGAAATTCTGTCTGGGGCAATCAGGAAAGAAAAAAAAAGGGTATTCAAACAGGTAAAGAGGAAGTCAGATTGTCTCTGTTTGCAGACGACATGATTGTATATTTAGAAGACCCCATCCTCTCAGCCCCAAATCTCCTTAAGCTGATAAGCAACTTCAGCAAAGTGTCAGGATACAAAATCAATGTGCAAAAATCACAAGCATTCCTATACACCAATAATAGACAAACAGCCAAATCATGAGTGAACTCCCATTCACAGTTGCTACAAAGAGAATAAAATACCTAGGAACATAACTTACAAGGGATGTGAAGGACCTCTTCAAGGAGAACTACAAACCTCTGCGCAAGGAAATAAGAGAGAACACGAACAGATGGAGAAACATTCCATGATCATGGATAGGAAGAATCAATATCATGAAAATGGCCATACTGCCCAAACTAATCTATAGATTCAGTGCTATCCCCATGAAGCTACCATTGGCTTTCTTCACAGACTGAAAAAAACCACCTTAAATTTCATATGGAATAAAAAAAGACCCTGCATAGCCAAGATAATTCTAAGCAAGCAAGCAAACAAACAAACAAAACAAAGCTGGAAGCATCATGCTACCTGACTTCAAACTATACTACTTAGTTACAATAACCAAAACATTATGGTACTGGTACCAAAACAGATATATAGACCAATGGAACAGAACAGAGGCCTCAGAAATAATGCCACACACCTACAACCATCTGATCTTTGACAAACCTGAGAAAAACAAGCAATGGAGAAAAGATTTTCTATTTAATAAATGGTGTTGGGAAAACTGGCTAGCCATAGGCAGAAAGCTGAAAATGGATCCCTGCCTTACACCTTATACAAAAATTAACTTAAGATGGATTAAAGATTTAAACATAAAACCTAAAACCATAAAAACCCTAGAAGAAAACTTAGGAAATACCATTCAGGACATAGGCATGGGCAAAGAGTTCATGACTAAAACACCAAAAGCAATGGCAACAAAAGACAAAATAGACAAATGGGATCTAATTAGACTAATGAGCTTCTGCACAGCGAAAGAAACTATCCTCAGAGTGAACAG
>CAUYLG010078960.1:0-101596 GCA_963573385.1 Cacajao melanocephalus | reverse complement strand
TTCTTAGTTTTCCTTCGGCGGACGCCCTTTCCCCACAGAGCTAGGCCTTCCCGGGTTCAGCTGTGCTTACTGTGAAACTCTCAGTCCTCAGCACTTCCAATTGCTGTTCTCCTTGTGGGGATGGGACCAGCTGAGCCCGACTCAAGGGGCACCCAGTCCCATACACTCCACACTGAGAAGCGCTGCACCGCGCTGGGGTGCCGGCAAAACAGCCACGCCGGCCAAAAGAGTCGCACTGGCAACCCGTGTGGCTTCTCCGCTGGGTAGCTCCCAGTTTGTGGGCAACAGAAATTCGTCTGAAATTGGCGGTGTCCGCTGGCTCTCTGCACTTTCACTGGGAGCTACAATCCTGAGCTGTTGCTAATCAGCCATCTTGGATCTCTCTCCGACATTTATCTTCTTATTGGTAGTTCTAAACTGGGGTAGCCTACTGCATTGACTGCTCTTCCTCTAATAACTTCCAAGGACAACTGAGGCCACCTGGGGGAGTGGACAACATATGCCAGGATCTGTATGCCAGCTATATTAGCTGCTAGGGATGCAAAGGCAAGTTAGACATGTGGTGGGGGCATTCATGAAGGCTACAAAATCAACACATAAATGAGAGACATGCATAAGTAAGAAATCATTACAAAGTTTCTAAATGCAAAGAAATATGTTTACAGTAGATATGAAGAGAGTGCACTAGAAATACACCTAACTCATGGGAGAGAGGCTGCCAGTACTTTCCAGATTTCCCCAAGGAGCTAACCAATGAGCTGAGTCCTGGAGTGTGATCAGGAGTCACCCAAGGGAGCTAGGAAGTGAAAGGATATTCACAGAGGGACAGTGTGTTCAAAGTTAGAGGGGCAAGAGAGAGCATGAGCGTGTGACTGTGAAGGGGAGGGGAATGTCACTGGACTTCATTTATTGACTGTGTTGGCTCCTGGCTTATTCTTGGTGACTTAAGCATTCTTGTGAATATACCTTTCTGCACCTCTCCCTCCTCCTACCCTGACCAGTAGATCCCAATGTCTGTTGTTTCTTTCTTTGTGTTCATACGTTCTTATCATTTGGCTCCCACTTGTAAGTGAGAACATGCCGTATTTGGTGTTCTGTTCCTGGATCCATTTGCTAAGGATAGTAGCGTCCAGCTCGATTCATGTTCCCCCAAAAGACATGATCTTTTTCTTTTTATGGCTGCATAGCATTCCGTGGTGTATATGTACTACATTTTCTTTGTCCAGTCTGTCACCAATGGGCTTTTAGGTTGACTCCATGTCTTTGCTATTGTGAATAGTGCTGCAATGAATGTTCACATACATATGTCTTTATGACAGAATGCTTTCTATTCCTCTGGGTATATACCCAGTAATGGCATTGCTGGGTTGAATGGTAGTTCTGCTTCTAGCTCTTTGAGGAATAGCCATACTGCTTTCCACAATGGTTGAACTAATTTCCACTTCCACCAATAGTGTATAAGTATTCCCTTTTCTCCACAACCTTCCTAGCATTGGTAATTTTCTTACTTTTTGATAATAGCCATCATTAAAGAATGTGAGATGGTATCTCATTGTGGTTTTGATTTCCATTCTTTAATGATCAGTGACATTGAGGGGCCAGATAGATGCTATAGCAGCCATCCTAGTGAGAAAATGAGAGGGATAAAGAAATTAATGCAGCTGGCATTTAAATACAGATTGAAAACAAGAACACATTGATCACTGTGCCAATTAGTAGTTAGTTCGTGTGGAGGTGGAGGTGGAGGGGTGCTGACTAATGCTGAAATACAAGAAAAAGAAGTGTCACTAAGGCCAATGTGAGCAGCTTCCTGGGTGAGGGGTTATTGTGTGACAAACTTTAATAATTATAATCCATAGTTTCATAAAGTACTTCATAAATGAAGTACTGAATCTTAGCCTGATTCTATTGAATATTTGAATTATTCAACTTCCTTGCACTGATTCCATGGTTATTGGGCAAATATTTAATTACAATTTGACTTTCCATGTATGTATTTCTATAGGGAAACTGCCTGTCTTGGTCCTACTGATGGGAATATTAGATCTGCAATTTATTAAAATAACTTGGTTTACAGACTTGATGTATGGGTTTGATGATATTGGTTATGGTGAGGCAGTTCCTGATAAAATAAGGCTTCTGAACCTGTAAGGGCAGATTCTGGCCTTTGGGAAATTCATAGGGTATTACCTTCTTGCTGGGACTTGACTTTAGTGACATTTATGCCACCACCTCTCTCTTGTTCCTCAGTCATTTTTTTATTTTTAGGGCTTACAGTGTTACCTATAGAGAATCCAAGAAAGACAGTTGGGGATGTTGATATGAGTTGAAATTCGGTAATGAAGAATTTGATATTCAGGCCAAGAGATGTAGGAAACAACCGAAATTGAGTCTAGAAATTACTCCAGGCTGCAGGCATGGTCTTGAAAGTCACTAGCACATTGAAGGAGACCCTGAGATTAGGCAAGATGCTTTAGGAACAGTGAGCCAGGCGAGAAGACAACAGTAAGATCCCAAAAGTTTGCCAACCTTTAAGAGATAGACAGTGGAACAAAGAAAGAGGAATAAAGGCTAAAGAAAGAAAGAGTAAGCCCAGAGATAGGAGTGGATTTCTGCAGTACAGAAACTAAGGAAGGAAGGAAGGAAGGAACGCTTTCAAATATGAGGCTGTCCACAGTATGAAAAGGAAGCCAAATAAAATGGTGAAGTGAAAAGGTTTATTTTATTTAGTCAAAGAGCTTGTTGCTGATCTTGGAGGGGGTGATTTCAGTGAAGTCATAAGGCAGAGGCCGCATTTCAGGGATCTGAGAAGTGAACAGTATTTGAGTAAATGAGGAGCTACAAGTATGGAAGTGAATGAAGTATTGATGCCCTGTGAGTCTGGAAAATTCCAGCTTAGCAAATTAATTACTGGAAGTTATAAAGGTAAAAATGACCAAGATGTGCTGTCACAATATGAAAGGTACTGAATAATCTGTAAAATTCCATCTGTAACCACAAATAGAAAGAAGCTTTTCTCAACTCTGATTTTGTAAGAATTTTGGCCCTAATGTCCTAAGAAGTCCATTGTATGTGATGCCCTAACTTCTCTCCTATGCATTGAGAATGGTCCGAGTTGTCAGAACAATTGAGAAAATTGTCACTCAAATAATTTTCTGTGTTCTGATGCATTAGCATCACCTAGGAGTGTGCTGGAAGTGCAGACTCTCAGGGGCCACATACACCTACTGGATGAGAATCAGCATTTTTACAATATCCTCCTAGGATTTCAACCCACATTAAAGTTTTATAGGCGCTGCTTTAGAGCAAAAGTTCTGAACCTTGACTGTTCTCTAGGCTCACATAAGGAGCTTAAAAAGCATACTGACATTCAGCCCTCACCATCACAGGTCCTGATTCAATTGGTCTAAGCTTGGACATGGGCCGTGGCTTGTGAGCTACTTTTCAAAAGCTCACCAGGTGAGTAAGTGATGCAAAGGTTAAGTTAAGAACTACTGGTCCTGGAAAATAACAGCTCAGGGACCACAGAGCCTGGACCAGAATTTGAGAAAGAAGTAAGCTGACCACTGATCAGTAAAATGAAAGCTACGATGCTTTCTGATTTCTTAATTCAGTGTTGTGGGAGGAAGATAAATGACACAAAACTCACTAACTGCCTTGAGAAAAGTTAAACTTATAAATGTTATATAATATAATTATATGATAATGAAGATAAATATGCAAATGCTTAATTGAAACAGAGAATAAGATACAAAATGAAGTTGCTCAAGAAAGCTTCACAGGAATTCGAAAGTAATACAAAATAGTAAAGTGCATATGGCTGGGAAAATATATTTAAACTCTAACTTACAAATGAATTTTAGCAATGAATTTATTATCTGCCCCCCAATTTTGAGTCAAAAGCATAAATACTGAAATTTCTAATCCAATTTTTAAAAAATTCTGATCTGGTTATACTAGTTATGGAAAGTCCAGTGAGTTCAATGACATATTTTAAAGGCTTTATCTGTACTGCCATGGATATAGATATTTGTATAATTATCTATCCAGTTTAGGATAATCTATGTACCCATAGGGCCAAGACTTCCTTAGGCTACAGTAAGGCATTTCAGTTGTATGAATTATTAGTATAGCCATGTCATCTTCTAAATTCATAAGGAAGTGTGCATAGGCTGAGGTCATTATTTTCCTCATTCTGAGAATGAGTCACAGCTTAGAGCTTTTTCCCGAGTGCACTGTGCATTGTTTGCTTGATGCTTTCCTTCACAGGATTCTATGCTGAATCTTCATAAAAAATATTCACTTTATATCTGTGTGGTGTTTTAACAGCCATTGTCTCATTAGAGCCTGGTATGGTTTGGCTCTGTGTCCCCACCCAAACCTCATCTCAAACTGTAATTCCTATGTGTCCAGTGTCCAGAGAGGGACCTGGTGACAGGTGATTGGATCATGGGGTTGGATTCCCCCATGCTGTTCTCGTGATTGTAAGAGAGTTATCATGGGATCTGGTTGTTGGATAAGTGTCTAGCATCTCCCCTGCACTTTTGTGCTCTCTCTCTTTTGCCTGCTGCCATGTAAGACGTGCCTGCTTCCCCTTCCACCATTGGGTGGTGATTGGATTATGTGAGCAGGTTTTCTTCATGCTGTTCTCATGATAGTGAGTGAGTTCTCATGATATCTGATGGTTTTATAAGTGGCAGTTTCCCCTGCTCTCCCCTTTCTTTCCCGCTGCTTTATGAAGAAGGTATTTGCTTCTCCTTTGCCTGTCACCATGATTGTAAGTTTCATGAGGCCTCCCAGCCATGCAGAACTTTGAGTCGATTCAGCATCTTTCTAAGTTACCCAGTCTTTGGCAGTATCTTTATAGCAGACAGACTAATACAGAGCCTCACTAATCATACACAACATGCAGAGGAGAAGTTATTGTTTCAATATAGGGATAATAAAACTGATTGATGTTCTAAAGCACTGAGTGAGTCCTCTAACATCTCTGGGATACTTGAAAACACTGTTTGTTGCTAATAATAGGCCAACTTCTGTTGAGAATATTTAAGTCTAGAACCTGGATTTTGTTAAGCAATCCAAATGATTCCTCTTTCCATTTCCTTTCACTTACACTTTGTCCTACAGTTTTCCTAGTTCTTCCTTCTCCAATAGGATTTTCTTTCACTCTATGCTTCCTTCCCTATTTTTCTTTAATTTTGTGTCATTTGTCACTTGTTCTGTTATACCTATTTCCCCCTTGCTTTATATTACAAAATTCCAGTTTTATCCATAGCTTCATCTACCCCAGAATGAAAATTTTATACATCCTTATTCATATCATGGTGATATTGAAACTTGAAGGGTAGCTAAACTACTGGTGTTTTCTTTTTGAATCTACATAACTGAGGAGTGTGTACTATTTTTTCAGGGGATATTGGCAGCTTTCAAGAAGTGTCTTGCACATTATACCTTACCAGGCATTACTTTTTTCTGTGTTCTTTGAGTTCTGGTTTCTTTCCCCAATAGAAGCAAAAACCAAATATTTTATCAAAGTGACAGTGTGGTATTCATTTTTCAGATTTCTAGTTCTTGGAAGGGTGCCTTCAAAAGCCACAAAGTTCTTTAATTGTCCAGAGCACCTGCTTCAAAATACCTCAGTGTTAAACTATTTGTTTTTTCCCCTTAGAAGACCATAGTACAAGTTCTGTTAACATTTTGACACCAGGCCAAAATATACAACATTCATTTAAGATTGAGTATTAAAGGCCCTATTCACCATTTTTTAAGGGAAGGGAAAAAAAGAATAAGGGTCTTTCACACTTTCCCTCTGTAATTATAAATGTAAAACTATTCTTGATTCATTTACCTAGCAGATGGAAATATTATGAGGCTTTACTGTATAGTTCACTCATATTTTCCAGCAAAAAATATTGATTTTATTAATTTATTTTGGATTTATTTTGCCTCTTTTTTCATGGCCTTTAAGGTGCAAAAATAAGACAGAGCTTTTTATATTAGTTAAATCAGTCATGCATATAGGTAAGTGCCTAATGCCCAGAATAAGTGCCACTGGGCATCTAACCACAGCTCTGGCCAACAGCACATAGCTGTCCTTGTTCTAGCAGGCCCTACCCCTCTACTCCTTAATGCTCCCACAGTTCCTGCATCCTGGACAACTTTGGAAGGAACGTGTTCTTGCTTTGTGTAATTGCTGACTGGTAATTCCTAAGCCCTGTAGGCACAAAGTGCCCTCTGCTAGTTCTCCTTTCCCTTTAGTTTTCCAGTGAACAGAGATTGGTGAGGACTTTTTGGAAGAAGTTAAATGGTATTTTCATTGAATTTTAATTGGATGAGTTAAAGTATATACACATGAATGTATATGGACAAATGGTATGTGATATAATCCTCCCCAGGTCTGCCCCCTCACAATGATATTGCATTAGCTGCACACACACAGCTTTTTTCTGAAGACTTTGCACAAGTCTTCATGGTCTTTTTAATCTTATCTGACATACTAGATAAGGGATAACTCAAAGTCAACCTCTATAGACTGGCCTGTGACCTAGGCCATGATGGTTCTAAGGCTCACAACAGGGAATCTCAAACTGGAGGGTGACTGACTGAACCAAACAGTTACTCTTTAAAACAGTAAGAAACACAGATAATATGTCAACAGCACATGTATACCTATGTAACAAACCTGCACGTTCAGCACATGTATCCCAGAACTTAAAGGAAAATTTAAAAAAAAAGGGGGGGATGCAAGAAGAAAAGTGAAATTATGAACCTTAAAAGAAGGTTAGGAGCAGACAACACAGAATTGGGTAGGGTATCTGCTTGAATTTAGAAAGACAAGAACCTTCCCGCCTGGAAAGAAGTGACAGGAAATAAGGGAAGTAAAGTTGAAAACTGCAGATTTTTAAAAAATAATTTGAAGGAATAAGTGTGAGTTAAACTAAAGAAATATTGCAAGACTGCCAAGCAATGACGTTTCCTTTTTGGTGAACCTGAACTTCTAGTGAAACTGATCTGTCCTATTGTGTGAATTTTTCTAGCAGTTTTCAGCTGCCAGAAGTACATGTCCAGAGAAAACAGATTTATCCTTTCTGAGGAGTTTCTAGATGCAACAAAAACACAGAGGGGCAAGCAAATCCACATTTTAGGGTATGTTGTTACTTCATGATGTATAAGGGAATCTAACCTGCATGAGAACACAATAAGAAAAAAAAAGGAACTTATGACTTGGGAGAAAGCAGAAGATACACGAGGCTGAAGGTCTCGTCGAAGTCACAGAAATGATAGTGGCAATAACTGAACTAATGGTTTAAATTAGTGATTTGAGAAGTAAAACAGTTATGAATTATGACATGAGTTTGCAGTTTGGGCCAAAGGAGGAGCTATCTAAACTGTGGTTGAAGAGAAGGTCTTTGAGGTGAGAACTTCAAGGATTGAAGAGGCTATTGGGTAAGAAGCAACATTCACACAAATATCTGTATTTTTAAAATATATACATTTTTAAAATAGAGATAAGGGTCTTGCTGTGTTGACCAGGCTGGTCTTGAACTCCTGGCCTCAAGTGATCTTCCCATTTTTGCCTCCCAAAATGCTTGGATTACAGGTGTGAGCCACCACACCTGGCCCATTCATGCAGATATCTAAACCATCCTCCTTGAAGACAGGCCCTGGTGTTTAATGTTCCCCTCTCTGTGTCCATGTGTTCTCATTGTTCAACTCCCACTAATGAGCGAGAACATGCAGTGTTTGGTTTTCCGTTCCTGTGTTATTTTGCTGAGGATGACGGTTTTCAGCTTCATCTGTGTGCCTGCAAAGGACATGAACTCATTTCTTTTTATGGCTGCATAGTATTCCATGGTGTATAGGTACCACATTTTCTTTATCTAGTCTATCATTGATGGGCATTGGGTTGGTTCCAAATCTTTGCTATTGTGAATAGTGCTGCAATAAACATACATGTGCATGTGTCTTTATAGTAGAATGATTTAAAATCCTTTGAGTATATACCCAGTTATGGAATTGCTGGGTCAAATGGTATTTCTATTTCTAGATCCTTGAGGAATCGCCACACTGTCTTCCACAATGGTTGAACTAATTTACAGCCCTACCAAGCATGTAAGAGCATTCCTATTTCTCCACATTGTCACCAGCATTTGTTGTTTCCATACTTTTTAATGATCACCATTCTAACTCGTGTGAGATGGTATCTCATTTTGGTTTTGATTTGCATTTCTCTAATGACCAGTGATGATGATGAGCTTGTTTTCATGTGTTTGTTGGCTGCATGTCTTCTTTTGGGACGTGTCTGTTCATATCCTTCATCCACTTTTTGATGGGTTTTTTTTTCTTGTAAATTTGTTTAAGTTCCTTGTAGATTCTGGATATTAGACCTTTGTCAGATGGATAGATTGCAAAAATTTTCTCCCATTCTGTAGGTTGCCTGTTCCCTCTGATGATAGTTTCTTTTCCTGCCTGCATCTCATTTCTTTCCTGCTTTTGAGAAACCTGCATTTTATCTTTCTCACTTCTGTCAGTTCAATGTCTTAGTCTTTCAATTGGGTTCTTCTCATTTGATTTTGGAGGAATTTTTTGCTTTAAAAGTGTAGAATATTTTAAAAAATGTACAAATACCCATTTACCACATGAGAGTTAACAAATTGTTAATGTTTTCCAATGTTTTATCTGATTTATACTTTAAAGAACAAAATATGTAAAAATTATAAAACAATACACTTCATTCCCTTTCTCAATCCCAGTTGTCCCCTCTCTTTTCCCACTCCTAACACTACTTTGTGAGTTTTAAATTTTTTAATAATCTCTTGCTGTATGTGTCTGATTTTTAAATTCAATATTATGTTGTAAAATATATTCATGTTGATAGACATAGTTTTATAATAGTACATTGTGGTTTTCTTCCTCATATTATGTCATCGAATATGCCAATGTATCTTTCCCATATTATTTTTGTTATTAGACATGATGCTGCCATGAGCATCCTTATTCTTGTGTCCCCCATTGGTTTCTTACCACACGGAGTCTGGCCCTATTCCTTGCCACATATCACCCTGTGTCTCTTCCTAACCTCAAAATCAGTTTGTCATGATGTCACTGTTTTCTCATCTCTCACTTCTCAAATTCCTTCAGTTTGTCTTGTTTTTCTGTAATTTCACCAAAAACAATTCTTGCTTAATCAGAAGGCAATGAGGAAATTCAGCACATAATGAACATAATGCACAGTGCATAGACTCTATTGTTACTATTCTTTGTTATCCAAATCAGTGAAGCCAACATTCATTTCCACTGAGACCACAGTCAATTGCAAGGTGACAATGAATCTAACAGCAACAGTAACACACTTCTAGGCTTCTATATTTAAAATTTTAAAGCATTATGACATCTTATGGAGAAAGAGAGGAATTAAGTATGATTAATTAATTGTACAAAGGAGCCTGAAGCTAACAAGGTGATTTAGTGAATTGTGTAAAGTTCCATGTAAAAATCTGATGCATGAAAAATATCACCTAGCTCTCATTCATATGTTTACTTATCCTTGAAAAAATGTGTGGAGCTATATACTCCATAAAGTTCTACCGAATTGAATGAATGATACAAACACTACCCTTGTTTTCTGGTACTCACAATCTAACGAGAACATGTGTGATAAGGTTTGTGCTAAGACTGTCAAGTGATCTCTCCTAGCATAAAGATTGGGAAACCCAAATGCCTAGTGGAATTTGGGAAGTCTTGAGCAAGGAGAAATTTTAGATGGCATTAAAGGGTGAGAAGGAACCAAAAGGAGAAATAAGGATGTAGGAAAGGTATTTCAGAAAAAGGGTGACAACATGAGCAGAGCATATGAGCCTGACACTACATGGAGTGTGTGAAGATGAGTTGGCAGTTTGACACATAGTAGGTATTCAATAAATATTTGGTAACGGTGTGAAAAAGTGAATAGAAGGGGGCACATAGACTCTTGCTGCTGAGGAGATGATAAGAAAGCTGAGGAGCATCTTTGGTTCAGTTTCACTGTTCTGATCCATCTTGAAAGAAGAAAAAGAGGAGACAAGGAAGGAGTTCTGTCTTCCAAGTCACATTTCATAACATGGTCAAAAAGTTATTTATGATTGTTCATTTGCTGTTAAGACTTCTCACAGATGCTCTTAGGTGAGTGAGTTCAGTAGTGAGAGAGTTTACGTCTGATTTCTTGATAGCCCTATTAATGGATGCCAAAGCATGATGGTGATGTGGTGGAGGCAAAGGCACTGATGGACAAGGCAAAGGGTAGACTTGCTTTAAAGTAGGTAAGGTAGCACAACTTCCTCCCAGAGATGGTTGCCCAGTGCAAGGACCCAGATCTGACTCCGGGCCAATCAGGCAAAATTCTGTGGCCCTCTGATTCCCC
Organism: Cacajao melanocephalus; assembly: GCA_963573385.1. Classification (NCBI taxonomy): domain Eukaryota; kingdom Metazoa; phylum Chordata; class Mammalia; order Primates; family Pitheciidae; genus Cacajao; species Cacajao melanocephalus. The sequence continues at coordinate 91,194 of CAUYLG010078960.1, read as the reverse complement.
CAGAAGTGTTCAGCTGCCATGATATCATGTGATGAGAAGAAGATACTGTCAAGCTCTTTGCAAAAATTTTGTTTGCTGATGTGCCAAGAATTTTTCTAACTCCTAGTTTTCCTGAATGTTCTGAAAGCTCTGGTTACATGCCTGACTCACCAACAAGCAGAAGTAACTATAAACAGTCTGAGAAAATTACTGAGTACATCCTATTGATATGGGAAAATCAGAAAATCAGAAGGGTACCACAACCCAACATTTCCAGATTCAGTCCTTCAGGCCTGCTTCAGTTCTATTCTGGCACTTCCTAGAATAAATTTGTTCCTCAAAACATGGTTTTACGACATGGATGCATCAACAAGTAGAACTGAACAAGTAGAAGGGTCCTCTAAAAATATCCTTTTATTTTAAGACTTAGACCACCTCCTGAATAAGACTTAGACCACCTCCTGAAACTAGAGGGAATCTTTGAAGCATTACTTATCTCCTGGTTTAAAAAGTGTACAATTGAGAATTGGAACCATAAAAATGCCATGCACCATGACTAGTAGAACTTGCTAGGTGGACTCATAGGGAAGAAATTTATTGTTTACATTTGCAAGTTCTCCCTTTTTTGATAATTATTATTTTCTTCATCAGTGAAGAAAAGCTATATTATTAACTTACTTTCTGTAAAATGACAATAATTTGTGCCTTGTGAGGTTGAGCTGAGTATTAAATTTTTTTTAATTATTACGTTTATACAGTCACATGGTAAAAGCCCTCAAAATGGCAGCTGTCATCATCATTATCATCATTTATTCACATCAAACTTGGTTTTACAAAATATTTGAGGTGGCTTTTATTAAAACATACATCTATGTTAAAGCTATTAAAATAAGAATAATGAACTTTTAAAAAACAGAAGTATTAATTTCATTCTGAGATTTTTCCCAAGCAAAAATGTATGTATCATTAATTACATAATAAATATGAACTGGTAAATGAAAAAAATATCTGTGACTCGGAAGGACAGATTTTTTTTTTCTTGGCACTAAAATATCAATCAATGTAATTCCCTTTTTTTTTTTTTTTTTTTTTAGACAGAGTCTTACTCAGTCACCCAGGCTGGAGTGCAATAGCACAATTTGGCTCACTGCAACCTTCGTCTCCCAGGTTCAAGCAATTCTCCTGCCTCAGCCTCCCAAGCACCTGGGATTATAGGCACCCACCACCACCATGCCTGGCTAATTTTTAGTATTTTCAGTTGAGACAGGGTTTCACCATGTTGGCCAGGCTGGTCTTGAACTCCTGACCTCAGGTAATCCACCTGCCTTGGTCTCCCAAAGTGCTGGAATTACAGGCATGAGCCACCGTGCCCAGCCTGAATGTAATTTCTTACAAGATATATTTTATAAATGATAAAGAATAACACAATTGACAATGTACTCAATGATTTCACAAAAAAATCCCAAATATTTCTTCATTGCTTCCAAAATAAAGGATGTGTCATTATGCTATAACTTAGTAAAAATGTTTAAAAGTGAATGGCTTAACTTCTAATCATAGAACAAAAAAGAAGATGTAGCTTACATTTATTAAAGAAAGAAATGCATATCGTGTTAGTGTTTCCCAAAACTTAATATGAGTTGAAATTATTCAATAAACTTTTTAAAAACGTTCTAGGACTCAGAGCTACTGAAGCTTGTTTTCCTTGGGTTGGATTTGTTCAAGCATATATATTGTTTTACTTTCTTTTATTTTAGTAGAATACACATTGTGTAAAGTTTACCAGCTTAACCACTTTTAAGTGTATAATTCAATGTGCAACCATCACTACCATCTATCTCCGCTTTTTTCATCTTGTTAAAAAAACTCTATTAAGCACTAACTTCACATTTTCCCCTCCCTCCAGCCCTGGAAACCATTATTCTACTTTCTGTCTCTATGATTTTTGATTACTCTTAGTATCGCACATCAGTGGAATCATACAGTATTTATCTTTTATGTGACTGGTGTATTTCAGTTAGCATAATGTTTTCAAGATTTATATATGTAATATATTGCAGAATTTTCTTCTTTTTAAGGCTGAGCAATATTCCATTGTAATATTCCACTGTTCTCATCCATTTATTCAATGGACACTGTTGCTTTCATGTTTTAAATAATGTGAATAATGCTGCTATGAATGTGGTGTACAAGTATCTCTTCCATCTTTCATTATTTTCTAACTAAAGGAAGATGGGAATTGTAGAGAATACACCAAGCAGGCCAGGTGCGGTGGCTCACGCCTGTAATCACAGCGCTTTGGGAGGCTGAGGTGGGTGGATCATGAGGTCAAGAAATCAAGACCATCCTGGCCAACATGGTAAAACCCCATCTCTACTAAAAACACAAAAATGAGTTGGGTGTACACGCCTGTGGTCCCAACTACTCAGGAGGCTGAGGCAGGAGAGTTGCTTAAACTCGGGGGGGCAGAAGTTGCAGTGAGCCGAGATTGCACCACTGCACGTCAGCCTGTCAACAGAATGAGACTTCCCCTCAAAGAAAAAACAAAACAAAATGAAAAAAAACACGAAGCTTATTTACTGTTTGGTAGGACATTTCTGAGATGTGTTCCAGCAATTTTTAAAGGACTCCCAGCAGGATGTTCCCCAGGAGGAGCCTGAGGATCCTGGCTGCACTAGTGAAGGTGACACAAAGATTGTTGACAAGCTCAGGTGTGACTGTCCTCTGTAAGCTAGAGTTAATAGCAGATGCTGCTCTAGAACTCCACCTTGCTTCACTCCACTCAGGGAATAAGACAGTCTGTGGCTGCTGAGGCCAGGTGGTGGCGCTTAACTTTTAGAGGCAAATGGCCGTAACTATCACAACAGGTAGCAAAGCCAAAAAGGCAGCAAAATTGCTTAGACCCTCTGGGATTTCTGGCAATGGCTAACACAGTATGTTGTTCCTGGGGGTACAATTAATTTACACGAAATTAAAGATAGACAATTCTATAGAAATGGAAAGTCAATTAGTGGTTTCCTGGGACTAGGAGGGAAGAATGTGGAACGACTGTTAATGGGTACACAGTTTATTTTTGTAATGATAAAATTTTTCTAGAATTAAATATTGCTGAATTGCACAATCTTGTAAATATACTAAAAAAATCTCTGAGTAGTACATTTTGGAAGAATGAATTTTATGATATGTTTATCATATCATAATTTAAAAATTATAAAAATGAAAACTATATATTAGTCAAAAATTTAAAATAATTTATGGATCAAATTAAAACAATCATGGAAATTCAAATATGCTTGGAATTAAGCAACAATATTTTCACTTAAAGAATATAGCTTAACTGTATTTATAAGAAAATGTATAGCCTTCAAGGAAAAATATTAGAAAAGACTGAAAATTAGTGACCTAAGCATTTAATTAGAGAGGCTGCAAGCCCAAAGAAAGATAATAGTAAACAAATAGTGAAGATGGAAAATAAGAAATAGAAAACAAAGAAATGAAAGTAAAATAAATAAAACAAAAAAAAATAAAATCCAAGTGCTGCTTTTGGGAAATAATAAAAACTCTTTTTGCAATACTGATTTAAAAAAGGAACACTTGGGAGGCTGAGACAGGAGAATCTGTTGAACCTGCAAGGAGGAGGTGGCAGTGAGCCAAGATCATACCATTGCACTCCAGCCTGGGTGACAACAGTGAAACTCCATCTCAAAAAAGCAAAAAAGAAAGAAAGAAAAAGAAAATACAAATATTAGTCCTGGAAAATAGATTTTTTTTAAAAGATTAAAGAATTCTCAATACTTTAAAAAATACTAAGAGCATATGATGAATGTCTTTATGGAATAAGTTTATAAAAACATTAAATAAATTGACAATTGTATAGAAAGTTATAATTTATAATAATTGACAAATTAATAGAAACCTTGGGTAACCCTATAATTAGAAAAGAAATGAAATGGATAAAGTGTTTTTGTTTGTTTGTTTTTAAAATTAATTCATACATTATATAGCATTTTGTGTCTAGCAACTTTCACTTTGCAGTATTCACAAGTTCATAGTGTAGCATGTATCAGTATGCCATACCTTTTTATGGCTGAATAATACTCCATTGTAGGGATATATAACATTTATTTATCTATTAATCAGTTGATAGGCATCTGTGTTATTTCCACTTTGGGACTGTATATATGATGCTACTCTAAACATTTATATAAAAGTTTTTATATGAAAATATGTCTCTTCCTCTTTCTTTCTCTCTTACATTCTTTTTTTTCTTACTTTCACTCTCGCTTTCTTTCCTCTCTTTTTCTTTCTTTCAAAAATAAAATAAAATAAAATAAAATTTAAAAAAATATGTCTCTAATCTCTTGGGCATTGAATGGAATTGCTGTCATATGGTAATTCCATATTCATCTTTTTGAAAACCTGTTAATGGTATCTTCTGAAGTAAGTGAATTTGAGAATAGTGTCAAACTATTCAATGGGGAAAAGGATAAGTTTTTTTAACTAAGATATTTACATGCAAAGAATGAAATTGAACTCCTACCTCACACCATATACAAAAATTAACAAAAAGTTGATCAAACACCTTAATATAAGAACTAAAACTGTAAAATTCTTAGAAGAAAATATAGTTAAAAATCTTATTTACTTTGTGTTTGGCAATGATTTCTTAGATATGACACCTGAAGCATACGTATCCAAAAAGGAAAAAAATAGGTAAGTTAGCCTTTATCAAAATCAACAAATGTTGTCCTTCTTAAAAAGCTTTTATTAGTTGTAAGTTTTTCATAAATGCTTTGTTGAGGAGCATTTATGTTGAGGAGGTTTCATTCTACTCCAAGTTTTTTTGAGTATTTGTATAATAAAAGGATACTGGATCTTTTCAAATGCTTTTAGGCAACTATTGAGATAATCATCTGGGTTTTTTGTCTTTTATTCTGTTATTATGACACCATAGTAATCAGACAGATTTTTGTATGTTCAACTAACCTTGCATTCTTGTGATAAATCCCACTTTGTGATGTTAAAGAATTCTTTTTATATGTTGCTGGATTCAGTTTAATAGTATTTTGTTTAGGATGTTTTAAAATCTATAATTTTAAAATATATTGGTCTGAAGTTTTCTTTTTTCTTTTTCTTTTTCTTTTTTTTTTTTTTTACTTTAGGTTCTGGGGTACATGTGCAGATCGTGCAGGGTTGTTGCATAGGTGCATACATAACCAGGTGATTTGCTGCCTCTGCTCCTCCTTTGACTATATATGGCATTTCTCCCCATGTTATCCCTCCCCTAGCTCCCCCCAACTGCCCCCAGTGTGTGATGCTCCTCTCCCTGAGTCCATGTGTTCTCATTGTTCAACACCCGCCTATGAGTGAGAACATGCGGTGTTTGGTTTTCTGTTCTTGTGTCAGTTTGCTGAGAACGATGGTTTCCGGATTCATCCAAGTCTGTATAAAGGACACGAACTCATCGTTTTTTATGGCTACATACTATTCCATGGTGTATATGTGCCACATTTTCTTTGTCCAGTCTATCATTGATGAGCATTTGGATTGGTTCCAGGTCTTTGCTATTGTACATAGGACTGCATACGTGTTCATGTGTCTTTATAGTAGAACAATTTATAATCCTTTGGGTATATACCCAGTAATGGGATTGCTGGGTCAAATGGAATTTCTATTTCTAGATCCTTGAGGAATCGCCACACTGTCTTCCACAGTAATTGAACTAATTTACATTCCCACCAACTGTTTAAGAGTGTTCCTGTTTCTCCACATCCTCTCCAGCATCTGTTGTCTCCAGATTTTTTAATGTTTGCCATTCTAACTGACGTGAGATGGTATCTCTGTGTGGTTTTGATTTGCATTTCTCTAATTACTAGTGATGATGAGCATTTTTTCATATGTTGGTGTCATGTATGTCTTCTTTTGAAAAGTGTTCGTATCCTTTGCCCACTTTTGAATGGGGTTGTTTGTGTTTTTCTCGTATATCTGTTTCAGTTCTTTGTAGATTCTGGATATTAGCCCTTTGTCAGATGGGTAGACTGCAAAATTTTTTTTCCATTCTGTTGGTTCCCAGTTTGCTCTAATGATGGTTTCTTTTGCTGTATAGAAGCTCTGGAATTTTAATTAGATCCCATTTGTCTATCTTGGCTTTTGTTGCCATTGCTTTCGGTGTTTTAGCCATGAAGTCCTTGACTATGCCTATGTCCTGGATGGTTTTGCCTACTTTTTCTTCTAGTGTTTTTATGGTGTTGGGTTTTATGTTTAAATCTTTAATCCATCTGGAGTTAATTTTAGTGTAAGGTGACAGGAAGGAGTCCAGTTTCTGCTTTCTGCACATTGCTAGCCAGTTTTCCCAACACCATTTATTAAACATGGAGTCCTTTCTCCATTGCTTGTTTTTGTCAGGTTAGTCAAAGATCAGATGGTTGTAGATGTGTGGTGTTGCTTCTGAGGCCTCTGTTCTGTTTCATTGGTCTATGTCTCTGTTTTGGTATCAGTACCATGCTGTTTTGATTACCGTAGCCTTGTAGTATAGTTTGAAGTTTTATTTTCATATGTAGTCTGTTCCTGGTTTTGGTAACAGGTAAATACTGACCTCATAAAATAGTGTAGAATGTTATGGCTTCTCTTCTATTTTTCTAAGAGTTTGTAAATTATTGGTGTTAATTTTTCTTTGGGTGTTTTTAGAATTCACCAAGAAAGCTTGTCTTGGGCTTTTTTTGGTGGGAACTTTTTGTTTATTATTTAAATACCTAATCCCTTAACTTGTTTTTTGTTTGTTTTGAGACAGAGTCTCATTCTGTCACCAAGGCTGGTGTGCAGCGGCATGATCTCTGCTCACTGAAACCTCCGCCTCCTGGGTTCAAGCGATTCTCCTGCCTCAGCCTCCCAAGTAGCTAGGATTATAGGTGTGCCACCATGCACAGCTAATTTTTTTGTTTTTAGTAGAGACAAGATTTCACCATGTTGGCCAGGCTGGTCTCGAACTCCTGGTCTCAAGTGATCTGCTCATCTCAGCCTCCCAAAGTGTTGGGATTACAGGCGTGAGCCACTGCAGTCAGCCCACCTATTCCCTTAACTTGTTGTAGTACTTTTCAGAGATTTAATTTCTCCATGAGTCAATTTCAATAGTTTGTATCCTTCTAAGAATTTGTTCATCTCATTTAAGCTACCTAATTTGTCGATATATGATTGCTCATGATATTCCATTCTGATGTTTTGCTTCCCTGAAAAGTTATTTATTTTTTAAATACATCTCAATTTATCTTAATTACATGAAAAGAATTACATCTATATTTTACCAGTTTTATTACTTTACAGAGTCATTTGGTTTCTGTATGGTTGCCTCCAATTTTCATATAGCTTCACATACACTTCAAAACAAAGAATAGTCTCTAATTTTAAGCATATTTTAAGTTATATTCTCTAACTTTGTAATAGGATTCTATATATGTTTCTATATATGTTCTTTAGACTAAATTTGTTAATTGGGTTTTGGTGTGTTTAATATTCTTAGTAATTTTTTATCTTCTTGATTTAGTAATGAAAGGTTTGTTAAATTTAACACTATGTCACTTATTAATTTTCCCTGTGATTTTTAATATCATTATATTACATATTTTGACATTCCATTGTAAGGATTATATAAATTTAGGATTATGTTGTCCTAGAAAATCTTTCCTTTATAATTAATTTCCTTTTTATTACTAGTAATTTTTTTCAAAATATGTTTTGTTTTATATGAACGTTGTGACTATTCTAGGCTTTCCAATATTATTTATTTGGGTTATTTCCATTTTTTTCTTTCAGCCTTGCTGTATTATGATTTAGGTGTGACTCAGTAAGAAAAAAATGCAGTTAGTTTTTAAAATATATCTGCCTTTCTAGGAACCATCTTTTATTTTGCCTGGATTGGTTAACCCACCAATAATTACATTTGTTATCATTTCTGACACATCTAAATACATTTTTTACAATTGTATTTACTTTTTCTATTTCCTATGATTTTCCTTGCTATTTTATTGAATTCTCTTCTTGCTTTTCTTTAAATTGATCAGATTTTATTTTATTACCCTTTCTTCTCTATTGATTTACATGTTAAATATCCATTCTTTTTTTATTCTCACAGCAGTTTTTGAATTTTAATTTCTACACTTGACCTAGAAAGTCTAAAGTTAATCAATAGCTTTCTCCTTCTCCTAATCAATACCAAAATCTTAGAATGTTTTAACTCCATCACAATCATCACGCATTATACCCACTCCAACACCATTCCTGGAATCTTAGATTATATTTTTCTATAGAAATTTAGCTTTATATCTTTTTGTATGTGTTCAATTAATCACTATTATAAATTATATGTAGTTAATTATATTTAATTTGACTTACACGCTTCCTACATTTTTTGCTACATATTGTTTCTTAGATCCTTCTCTTCTTCCAATTTTTCATTAAAAATGTAGTTAGCATTTATTTCTATAATTAATTGTTATTTACATACCCTATTATTCTTCTACTTATGGAAATAGCTGTATTTTACCCCTACTCTTAGTTTAGCTGGGTACTAAACTCTAGGCTCTAGATTTTTTTCTTGGTGGATATCATTCCTTTGTTTGGAATAGTTTTGGAAAAAGTCTACTCTTATTCTAGTTGTTTCTGTGTAGGTAATTTGAAAAATATAATTGTAATATTCATGATGATGCTAACTTGTCTTTAAGGTTTTGCAGTTTTATTAGAGTGTGTCTGTGTTGTATACAGATTGGGTTTCCCAGAGCAGATATAGGACTATGGATTTGTGTAGTGGTATTCTCTCTTTCTTTTAAAGGAGTGTTCCCAGGAAAAATGTATAGGGAAATAAAATAATGGGACAAGAAGTGGATAGACACCAAGCAACACTATGGCTTCTAGCAAAGTTCCAGACAGGATAACTTAAGTCTCATTAACTCAGGAAATTTTTCTCACTGAAATCAGTTTTGGTCATACTTCAGCGCTGTCTCAATCAGGGTGCAAGGTGGATATCCTATTTCTATATGCTAAACCATCAGTAATAAGTTCAGGGCTGTCCTTAAAGGAACAGAATGTGAATTTCCAGGCACTCTGATTCTTCATGAACAAAGGCATTTAGGCTCCCAAAACCTGAGGACAGCAGTCTGCCAAAAAGTTGCAGGCACTGGATTTGGGAATGAAGTCACAACTGGAGCTAATATGGGAGTGGGGGATCAAGAGGAATACGGGCAGAACATTCTAGCATCTTGTAGAGATGGGAATTACCATTGTTCTTCTATTCAGTTGTCAGGTTGTTGAATCTGAAGGTATATGTCATTTAGAAAATGTCCCAACATTTTCTCTGGAAGTGTCCTGCTATCATTATCTCTACTCTGTCCCAGAAATTATATTAGGTATCTGTTTATCATATCATCTTTCTATTTTAGTAATTTTTGACTTGTATCTGATCTGCTTTTTAACATGTCCATTTAGTTTTAAATTTCAAAACTATAAATATATTATTTCTTAGTGTCACTGGTGCTTTTAAATTTGCTTTTTGATAGTGTTTTATTCTTGCTTTATGATTTACATTCCCTTTGTTATCACTTTAAACATATTTATTTTTCAGATTTTTCTGTAATCTCAAATTTGAGGATTATGTTTATTTAATCTTGCTGATGAGGTATTATTCCCTTGTGTATTCTTAAAAATATTTGATTGTGAAGTCGTCAGAAGTAAGGATTTTGTGTGTGTGAGAGAGAGAAAGAAAGGGAGAGAGAGAGTTTCTCCAAAGGAGTTTTGAATTTGTATTTATTTACACAAGGTGTCTGGGATTGACATTTTCTGCATACTTGCTGGTTTGAAGGGGTTTCTGTTCCCCTCCAAAATGTGCAAAATCAAGCTCCATTTGCTCAAGTCTCATTGTATCAATTCTTCATGGTAGTAGTATTTTTTTTCTTAGCTCATATCCCCATACAGAGGCAAGGTTCCTTGCCATTTCCCTGGCCAATGGGTATGCATTTCCAGTATCTATTTTCACTGAGGTTGAAACCCTTGATCTTTCTGGTTTATAAGGTTCTCATGTCTATCTTCCTACTCAAATATGCCCAAAGTGCCTTCTCTTTTCGTGACACTTACTGAGTTTTAAAGTTAATCCTTTAGGTATTAAAGTCAATTTCCAGGTCACAACAGTATCTTCTAACACATGCACTTGCCAGATTTTAGGTTCATTTTTACTTCTAACATCTGGGTATTTCTATGTGTGTGTGTATGCATATGTGTGTGCATGTGTGCGTGCATGTGTGTGTGTGTGTGTGTGTGTGCATCTATGTATTTTTCCTATTTCTATTTAGAAAGATTGAGGAAGGTTCTGGAATACTTAGTGCATCATGCAGCTAGGATGGATTCTTTCTGAAAGAAAATGACAACTGAATATCCAATTATTTTGTCCAAAAGAATAAGAGTGCTGTCTTATTGAGTTACTAACTTGAAAATGTCTCTAAGTTTAGGTAAGGAGGTAGGGTTCAAATTCTACTATAATCTTTAATTTGCTTTTTCTCAGATTGAAGATCTTTTTTTTTTTTCATGGTGTTACTCAAGCATGTACATATGTAACACCTGGTACTCTTTACTCTTAAAGAATACATATAAAAATTTATTTGATTTTCCAAAAAGTTGAGCATAGCAACCTGAAATCTCGGTGGTTTCAGTTCTCTGTGTAACACTCAGTACAGGTTTTCACAAGTCATTGGTTGATTGCCTGTAGACTGACACAGGAATGTGCTTTTAAAGCAATAACAATATTTTCCCATAGCTTTTGTTTTCTTCACTGTATGCAATCCTTGATTCACTTAGTGGGAAATACTATGTCAGAAACTGACGGTTCAAATTTAAACAAGGATGCTGATATTTGTTGAGTGTTTAAATCGCTGTTCCAGGCACTTGCCATAGCTCATGTTATCCTTACATCAACTGCACATTGAAGTATTATTACTGTTTCATAAAAGTAGAGAACTGAGACTCACATAAGTTCATAAATATATCCTAGTTCATGTAACTAATAATTATATAACCCCAAAGCATCTACTGTTTGTACTATGCCACTGACAATAAAGCAAGAGATTTCAGGAAATGTGGAAAGAAATGGTATCAATCAGGATGTATTTTCAGTTTAAAAATCATTTAAATGAGAAGGGGATTTAATACAGGGAATTAGGAGTTTGCAAACCAGTGGAAGAACAAGAAAAGCAGGCTCTGAGTGAGAACTCCTGGAACAACTCACAGATCAGTAACACAGAACTGGCTCACCAGAGAGCCACAATCAGAAATCAGGAACCAGGAATCCACCACCTTGACTGTATGCTCCAGAGGCATACTTTTTAGGTGTAATTGAGGTCAAGGAGTTGCATTCACAGTTGTTGGCTTCATAATCATGTGTTTCCAGTAAGCAGTAATTGTCCCTCACCTTGCCTTTTGACACCAGGAATATTTACTAGCACTACTACAGCAAAACCCAGTATTTCCAGGACTGTGCTTGCCAATGTAGTAAACAGAAGTGGTAAAATAGTGACTTTTGCCTCACTTTGACTTGCCAAATCTTTCACAAGTGTAGCTGATGTGATAAATCCAAAGCATGTCTTGAGTCCTAGCTGCAAAGGAGTCGAGCAAAAGTGATTTTTAACTTCATAGCCTCTGCAGCACAGAAAGGCACATGAGGAGAAGTGTGGAATGAAGATTGAGTACCTATTAACTGTATTCACCTCACCAAGGATAACAATGGAAAGACTCAGGGCTATTCCTTCAAAGATGTGAATTTGGTAAAAATTGGAAAAGTGAATCCACCCAAAGTAACGAGGAAAACCTCACAAGGAAGAAATTGAAAAAATACTATTCTCCTGAGAAATGTCTCATGGAAAACCTTCATTGGGAAGCCTATTGACCAGAACAAAACCAGGAACACAGACTTCAAACTGCATTATTCTTTATGATTTATGACCCATAAACATTTTATTATTTTTACCAGTTGAAGTAAAAATTTACTTAAACAGTTTTTCTAATTAAAAAAATGAAATGTACTAAACTTCTATAAAAAAGTTTCAGTATTATTGTTGGTAATATAAATTAGTATATTCATCATACTTTGCAGAGAAAGTTAAAAATAGTAAAAATCAATAATCAGCAAAATTATTTTACTTTTTTCTGCTTAATTGACAGTAATAACCTTCCCCAGATACGCTACAGATGTTTTTACACTCTTCAGGATTTCTACATTACTTTAATATATTTTTCATTAATAACCTAAGGAAATGAATGCATATTCTTTGAGGAGCAACTGGATTCTTTACAAATATTTCCAAGAAATCAAACCAAAATGGGAGGCAGGTTGTGGAGTTGTGTTCGGTTTGCTGTCTGATTCTCATTAGACTCATCATTCTACATTCTTTGGAGTTCTAGGCACATGGTCTATGGCTATTTTCATGACTGCTGTAATGGAATTACCATTTCAAGTTTGTAGGAGGTAAAAAAGAAACATGATAGGAATAGCAGGAAGGAATGGCTCACTCATAAACAATCTACTGGAATTTTGAATTGATTAGGTTTGAGTGGCTAAAAGGGAAGAGTGGGGAAATGTACCCTAGTTTTCTTTTTCTCCAGTTTCCTGTTGCATTATGTGGCTTCTTGAATGTTGCATTATATCAATCATCTAACCACTGGAAGACAAGTTTTAGCATTGCAAACTCAACAGATTTACTTAATTTCATTTTTCCAGTTGGATATCTGCATCAATTCAGGCCAAGAGAGTATCTCATGTCACCTAATGCAACAAATAGATCCTGGAGCATTCATGGCGATATCCACAATATTGGCAGCTGAATGTTTTATTTCATCTGCCAAGTACCATCAACATTATTTTTGGGTGGATCTAAATCTGAACAGTCCAGAGTTTCCATTACATCGTCCTCATTGTTAAAAAGAGGGCCTGCCATAATTCTTGAAAACTAGTCTGTTTAGTTGTACTCGTTACCATAACATCAGATTGAAATATTGCTTCTCTGTCGGTTTGGCCACAGTGTAGCAGCCAGCCTGGTAGCGTCAAGGCATTAGGAAGGCAAAGCAATCCACAGTCAACAGTATGAATGGAACAATTCACACTGTTATACATAGATATAGAGGTTAAACCCAAACACATGAAAAAGGGATGCTGGAAGCACTTGGGAACAGCTGGGCCAGATGAATAACTCAATTGGATGCCATGAGGAACAAATTAAACAACTGACTGGAGACCGGGCTGCTCCTGTGACAGACACTTTAATCAGGAAGTCAAAAGCTGATTGACAAGATGAAAAGCTGGATGACATGAAAAATGGAAACAGAAGGAACAACACAAGAAAAGGGCACCCGGGTCAGCATGCTGACAAAAATAATCAAGTACGACAGGCCATAATCCAATCTTCGAATGTTTGGCATGGTGCTAGTTATGAGAATCTGCAGCCAAGAGGAAAGAAAACTATTATTAAGCAAAGAAATTATCTTGCTTTCTAGAATTCACTATTACATGTTCACTAGAGGATTTTCTTTTTCTTTTTTTTTAAACAAGCATAATAGCTTTTGTTGAGTTTCATAAGATCAATTAAAAAGTGCTAATGTATCTGGATATGAAGCCCTAGGAAAACAATGTATAATAGTGTTTTAGATTCAGAGTTAAGTAGGATATACACATTGATTGCCTCAAATTGCAAAGTATAGGTCCTTCTCATGCTCTTCTATTCAAGGCATAGAGGAGGAAGAGTAGCAATTACTAAGAGGAGGTTTCTGTGGCCCACTTACAAACTCATACACTGGATTCTTACTGTTGAATTACTGTTGGAATCCAAGGCTGAGCTTCATGCCTTCTGTGCTACGTGAATTATTTTTTAGATGCTTCTGAAAAAAAATACCACCTGGATCCCAGAATATATACTTACAGATGCACTATTTGAAGAAGAATAAAATTATAATCAGTTTCTTTTTTAAACAGATAACATAGAAGTTTGTCATTCCTGGAATAAATGTGTGTATTTACGTATGCTTCAGCTCTCATAGAACTTTAATTTCAATAGTACATAGTTTACCACAGGAGGACCCACAAGACGAAGCACCTTGGCAGTGTTTAGACACTGTCACCTCATGCCTTTTCAGTAAACTCATCTCCCTTTGGAAAAACAGAACACTTGCAGTAAACATCGAAAGACCAGTTGACACTGTCTCCCTTGGATCCCCACACTGAAGCTAAACCCACATCTCAAGAGAAAAGAAGGGATGTTTTAATTCATTGTCTTAGTCCACTGATTTTCAAACCATGTTTCAAATCTCTAGGGGTTTTTGAAAGAAAAGTGTGGTCACAGAGGACATGCTTCATTTGTATCTGCTCCATTAGCTTCAGATCCCACAGGTTTTGAGTTCTGGGACATTAAAAACACTGTCGAAAGATTTCCTGGCCTCAAACGTGTGTAAAAGAAAAACACCACTTTGATGACATTACTCTTAGGTGAGGACACCACTATTTGATAGAATATATTCAGCTCAAACTGGGAGACCAAGCTGGTGTATTTCACTTGGATAAAGTACCTTAGAGAAAGCCAAACTGAATATCTTACCATAGCATTCCAGATGCACCTGGGACATAGTTGATTATTTCTCATTTTATAGAATTTGCTAGTGGGCTTCCTTGTAGATCTTAAAACTTGAATCTTACTTCTGCCATATGGTTAATTTCACTTGAGTCATGACTGTCTAAGGAACTAGCTGCTGCTTCCCACTGCCTTTACGGATGTATGTCTAAACTGTCAAGTAACTGCAAAGGCCTTTAATTTTTCTGTGAGCTCAGGGCTGACCCTGGAGTCTTACTAAGACAAAAGCATCTTCAAGAGTAACACAGAAATTTTATTATGTCTTCAAAGCCTAGAGCCACACAACGTCAAGCATAGTAGGAGAAAACATATATCTACTGAATTTCTATTCTGGGTTCACCTTGCGTTTTTTGAAGGTCTGACCCACCATGCCTCACCCCTCTGCTATAAACTGGAGCTACATACATGGACCTAAAATTACCTGGGCTAACCTTGCTTCTTACACCTGCTTTTCTTTGATCAGGCTTCCACCTGCTTACAAACTCCTAACTCTGTGATCCCAGCATCATCCCTACTGCAATTCTCAGGACTCAATGTTTATATGTGCTTGCTCCAGATTTTGTTGTTTTCTCAGGCCTTTGCCTTCATTGCTTCCTGATACTACTATTGCCACCTCCATCTGCCAGGTTCCTAATAATCCTGATCCTGTAACATTCAATCCCTTCCCCCTGTAATTCAGTCTTTTCCGGCCTCATGGAGGGTTGGTGGCAGAAGGTGATAGAGGCTATTTAGTGAGGTGGGGAAATGTGGTAGATTGGGACAATTGCATCATTCATAGCAGTATTTTTAAAAAGTTTATTTGGAATTTCCTTCAAATATCAGAGGATGAAATAGAATATAATGTTTATAAAAGACTTCATGCTAAAATGTGAAGAATTCAGAGGAGAGAGAGCTCAACATATAATGTATTGTAAAACAGTGTATGTAAATATGGTTCAAGCTATTTAATTTATTTGACCTAGCATATGTGATTTGGGTGATGTGAAGGTGAATAATGGTTGTAGTGAGATCTTCAACTTTTCCCTTGCCATTAATCTTTATAATAGATCAGCCACCGAGACCTGTCATTTATTTCTATTATGAAATGTGTTTTATATTTAGTCTCCATTTCATTTCTAGCATCACTTCTCTGAGCCTCCAGTTTTATATGGTACATGAGAGAAAGGCTGGATCCGAAGCACAAAGCATCAAGAAGACAATAGCACCTTCTGTATCATGTATTTAAAAATAAATACAACACAAAATTTAAAAAGAAATATATGTAGGAAATGCTGATAAATTTCTGAGTTTCCATTTGGTGATGATTTCAATGTATTTTTAAAAAATCAAATATCAAAATTTTTAGTCTTTGTTCAATGCCCTAATTTGCTAGTGTCCTATTAATTGAATAGTCCATCACTGTATGGGGATTATATTAATATACTTTACAATCCCAGAAAGTATGTGTATAACATAGAATAATGTAGAAGAACATACTACAATATAGAAGTCACATGTTGCTGAGAATTTAATACCCTGAACCCTTATTGTAAATCCCTAATTTACATTCTTTCAGAGGCCAACCATTGCCCACAAATCAATAGTTTTGATCTTGCACTAGATATCCTTTACTATGTAGTGACACAGAAGAAGAAACCTGACATTCATTAACGTACTATTATATGCCAAGAACTTTAATACATTATACTATTTAGATCCACAAATATCATAAGGCAGATATTTCAAATAATTTAAATAATCTGTTCAAAGTTACACGATGAATTACCTTTACTTAATGGTAAATCCAAGATTCAAAAACCAGGACTATCTTCATCAGATTGGGCTAAGGTATGACATAGAGACCAACAAAAGTGGGACATTCAAGGCTCCATTATTGACAAGGATTAAGCTAGTGGGGAGATTGGAGAATAAACAGTCGTTGGGAAATCTTATTATGAGTTTAATATGAGAGTACAGCACTAATACGCTACTATGAAGTTATAGCCAGAGTCAAGAAGTAGAGGTCAAAGACTAAGGTCAAGTTCAAATCTCAGATTAAAAAATCAAACATGAACTCATTCGATAGATACTTACTCTGTGATTACAAATTCCTTGCATTCCAGTAAGCATATCCCTTTGCATTATATCTTTGCTGTTCCTCCCACCCAGAATTAGATATGTTCCTTCACTCCTTTGAACATGGACTGGCCTTGTGACTCCCTTTTACCAACAGAATGTGGCATAAGTGACATTGTACAAGTTCCAGAGCCTGGAATTCAAGATGTCTTGGAGATTCTGTCCTTACCCTCTTAGAATGATGCCCTGAGATCATCATTAAAGAAAGCCAGTCTGGCCTACTAGTGTATGAGAAGCTACATAAAGGAGAATGAAGACTCCCCAGCCAACAGGCAATATCAATAGTCAGATATGTGAGTGAAGCCATTTTGAACCTCTCAGCTAGATGATCCTTCAGCGTGAGTAAGCACATGAAACCAGCAGATGCATATTCCAGCCAGCCTGTAGAACTGTACAGGAAATAAGAAATCATTGTCATTTAAGCCACTGGGTTGAGGGGTGGTTTATAACACTGAAATGGTTAACTAAAACAGAATTGGTACATAGAGGTCAGGTACTGTCATAATAAAAATTGAAAATACACACTGTTGGCTTTGGTGATGGGTGTGATTGGTAGCTAAAGAGGGAGTGAAACAATGATTAGTAGATACTGGGATGTTATTAAGGAAATTTCTATTGGAGGGTGGAGAAAGAGCCATTCCTGTTATATAGTGACCAAACAATCAGCAAAATGTTGCCTGCTGCAACTTGGAAGGTAGAAACCTTCTTAAACTCATGTATCTGTCTAAGAGATTTCCAGGATGAATGCTACAAGTGTGAATCAACTTTGTATAGCTATGTAAAGTGTGCTGTATTTGTCCGTTCTGCTGCTGCTAATAAAGACATACCCGAGACTGAAAATTTCTAAAGGACAGAGGTTTAATTGACTCACAGTTCAGCATGGCTTGGGAGGCCTCAGGAAACTTACAATCATGGTGGAAGGGGAAGCAAACACATCCTTCTTCACATGGCAGTAGGAAGAAGAATGAGAGCCCAGTGAAGAGGAAAATCCCTTGGAAAACCATCAGATCTTGTGAGAACTAACTCAGTATCATGAGAACAGGATTGGGGAAACTGCCCCCATGATCCAATTATTTCCACCTGGTCCCTCCCACAACAAGTGAAGATTATGGGAACCATAATTGAAGATGAGATTTAGGTGGGGACACAGCCAAACCATATTATGTAGGAAGAGAGATTAACTAAAAATGCAACTTTTCAATTTGCAAGCAGAATTTAGAGAAAATATAGAAAAACCAGGATGTGCTGTGTTGAAAAGATTATCAAAGGAAATTTTAATGTAGGTAAATATTTAATTCCAGAAGACATTCAATAAAATGTGGCCTCAATGGTAAAATCAAATAGAAATATGTGGCTATAAGGTCCTAACATAAGAACTGAGAATGATTTTTTATGGAGTATTTAGTAGACCTCTCATCTAAACAAATGATTGTTTATGAATCCAGACCCATCACCCCAATGGACCCATCATCCAAATCAGAAAGAGGCCTGCCTTGATAAGAATAGTGAGCCTGGCTGTTTCCCAATAGAGTAGACTTTAATCTGATTCATAGACATCCCCTAAGGAATGTTAAAGGAACTTTATTGACTTGGATTAAAAGGGACAGAGACAGTTCAAGAAGACTCCAAGCCATCAACTTCCTACAGACAAAAAGTGAGTTGAGAAAACCACTTAGATGCAGTTATGGGCTATTTCTTATAGAAAAAGAAGGACCTCTCAGATGGCTAAGCAAACCATCCAGAGTATGGACCCAAAATCCAAAAAATGAAATTGATTAGAGAGCCATTCTAAGGCTCTCTATAAGAACCTATAAGAAATAGGTCCTAATCACGGAACATTCCCTGTCTTTGATATGTACCTGTTTGGATTTCACAATGGCTTCAGACTATTGATTGCTATGTGGTTCCAGTCCTTTCTCTTTTAAAAAAAGAAGAATATTCCTTGTGGTTATCTTTTCTTTGTCTCACCATTTTATCTTAGACATTTGAATAAGAGAGGATAAATGCATCGTAGTTTTGGTTCACAGAACTCTGGATCATGAAAGCCAAGGAGCTCCACAGAGAAACCTCCTTTGTATCTGGACCAAAGAGGAGGCTCAAACTTGTGGATTTCCAGGCTGATGCAATACCTGGGATGAAACTTTTGCAATTATTAGGGTAGGAGTAAGCATATTTTCTATGTGGAAAATGATGATTTATTTGTGGCCAGAGAGCAGAGTATGGTAAATTTGTGGTTTAATAGCCACAAATTCTACCCATCCCAATATGCATGCCCTTTGGCTTCTCCTTTCATCCAAAGACAGGATCTATGTTTATATCCCTTTCAGTCTGAACTGGCCTTGTGACTTATGTTGACCAGTAGAATGTGGCAGAAGGGACAGGACATGAGCTTTGAATCCTGTGCCTCAAGAGGCCCTGACACTTCCTCTATTGCTCTCTTGAAACCCCAAGGCCTTTGCACAAGGAAGCCAATCTAGCCAGCGTCCAGCACTGACTGCCAAACATGTAAGTGAGATGATCTTGGATTTCTCCGCCTAGAAGACCATCTGGCTGAACAAGTGACATCACGTGAAGCCAGAAGAGGAGCTGCCCAGCAACCCACATAATGGTGAAAACAATATATTTTTACGCCACTACATTTTGGGATGGTGTGTTATTATGTAGCAATAATCAACTGGAACCGGTTATTATACACCAGACACTATGGTGACTAAACTAGATACAGCCCTCACCTCGTGGGGATTTAATATAGGGAAAGGGTGGGGGGAGAATGGCATTAAACAGAGCAACAAAACACAATTGTGAATGTGATAAATGCTATGAAGGGAAAGAACAAGGTGCTGTGAGAGGTTCAGGAATGCCACAGAGTCAGGTTGGACCCTCTGTAGAAGTCATTGGAGCTAGTCAGCAACACTAAGGCAGAGGACCAGAGAAGATTCAGTGATGTGGTCAGCAAGGAACCAAGAAGAATGTAAGCATGTGTTCATGGTAATTCTACTAAGATGCCAGGGCCTAGGTCGAGTTACATTGACACTAAGAGAAAACAAATCTAAAGCTTTTAGCACATGGTCTAGCATATAGTAACCACTTGGTGTTATCTACAATAACTTATTTTTTATTTTGGATTGGTGTGGAAATGTACGATTACAAGTGAGTTTAAAAATAGAAACACAACTCTGTTGAGACAGGGTCAATAGAAGGAATAATTACTATAAAATACTTCTAAACCCAAAATAAGACTGTCTCTATGGGAGAAAAATAAAACACAGGTACACAATCCCTTATCTAAAGCTCCCAAGGCCAGATGGGCTTCAGAATTAGAAAGGTTTAGGGTTTTAGAAAGGTAATTTGGAGCATTTCCCACACACTATGCAATACTTCCAGCCATTTCTGGGGCAGCACCCAACCATTAAATTTCAGCAGCAAAACATATGGCTAGTCACAATAAGTGAGATAAAAATTGGGAGTGGACATACATCTGTTCAATCACCAAATTTGTTTAAAAAAATTTTTTTTAGTGGACTTCAGAAGGGTCTACAGTTCAGGATTGTGGATAGAGTTATGCACCTCTTCTAGAAACCCCCACATTTTATGGGCCCGCAGTGAGGAGGGGGATACCTCCTGAATTGGTTGCTGAAAAACACAGTCCCTGTGATTGGTCATTGACATCTTAATGAGCTCAATGGATCACAGCTTGTCCAATGCAGCTGCAGAAATCTGTCTCAGCTTTACAAGTTGACAGAAGTAAATCACACACTATATTTTCCATACTATGGTCCATTTCACTGGCTCTGTGTTGGTACAGCTGGAGTATAGCAGATTCAAATCACTGTGAATACATGTGTAACCCTTGTTTCCCTAAACCATGCCAGCAGTCTCAGAGAGTATGAATATGGAGGATAATTACAATTTTCTGAGTCCTCACCCATTATTGCATTGTTATTGCTGGATTCCTACCTTCCTCCCCATCCCCAAGGCCTCTCCTAACTTGAGGATGCCAATAGCTTACAATGTACCTTGAAAATGTGTTTTGTGGCTTGGCTGATGCCAAAAGCTCTGCTGATGCTGTGTCTCCTGAATCTCATCATTTCTGCCAGTCCTTTAGTCACTCCTCAGCTGCCGTTTTCATTCCCAGCCACACCTTCAAATGCAGCCTCTGCCATCAGTGCTGAGCGTTGCTGAAGTGGGATAGAGTTCTATCACTCATCTCAATAAGTAATATTGAGCCTAAGTAAATTAAATCAATCTGTCTCTCCCTGTCTGCCTCTGTCTCTCTCTCCATATATGCATAGATATAAATGTATGTCTATGTATATAAAATAAAAATTGCCATACTTATTCCAGGTTGCCTGTGTTTTGAGTTTATAGTCCTTTCTGTAGAAAAACAAACACATTTTCCAGGAATTTAGCAGAGGATATTTGCATATCAACAACCAACATTACATGGTCACTCCCTCAATCAACAAACATCTATTTAATGCCTGAAAGTGTCAGGAGCTAGTCTAGGCAATGAGGACCAGTGCACCAGACAAACCAACTTCCTACTGTCATGGAGTTTACATTCTAGTCTCCATCAAAACTATTTCCTCTGATGGACAATTAATTGGATCACAGGCTGAGCCATATGCCTATGGGCTCTTAGTCCTTAGGAAGCTTATGTTCTGAAATGTGTTCTAACTTGAAAAGGTCAGGAAGAGACTTAGCTTCACCCTCTTTGCTCAAAGTAGTAATTTTAGAAACTGGTGCCTGATTACTAGACATCAGTATTCTCTTTTATTCTGGCCAGAGGTCTCTTTACAAAAGTCAGTCCTCCTGTGACATTCCAGGGTCTCTGTGTCTCTAAGCTAAGCCTTGCCACACATGAGTTCTGTTCAATAGAATGCCATGAACGGAACTCAAGCGTGACTATGTTGAGAAGTAGCTGAGATTGTCACTCTCTTTTTTATTGGCTACTACAATAGGCTCTGAGGTCAGCTTTTAGTCTCCAGGAACTCCTGCTGCCACTTTCCTGTTTAATATTTTTCAGGGGGTCCCCTATTGCCTAGAATATGTACTTCGTTGCTTGGTATGCCAATGATTCACAACCCGTTCCATCTCATGACAGGTATAGAAAATGATGGTATTTTTATAGGTACCTTGGAAAATGAAAAAGACTCTGACCAGAGAAGATGGACCTGAAGTTTCAGCAGAGGTGACAACCCAGGCTTCCCTGGCTGACCCAAGGAGGGGTGAGGAGATTAATGTCTCAGCACATCTATATCCCATCTACCTACCTAACAAGGAGTGAAAAACTCCGTGATGTTCAATAGTCTTTACAATGAATGATGTACCAAATTACATCTTGCTATCATCTTTAAATTACTCCATACCAATTAAGTTCAAAAAAATTTAAGTAGTTCATTTTTAATTCTATGTTCTTTACCTTTCTCCCTAGGTACCTTTTGCTAATTTTTTCTCCTCTTTCTATTCTCTTTCAAACTGTCATGTTTCTGCTCTTTCTCCACCTATAATGCCCTTTTGTGAACTCCTACTCATACTATAAATCTCATTTCAAATGTCGCTACTCAGGCCATTCCAACCTTTCAGGCAAATTTAGGTTGTTCCTTCCTTGGCTGTCAGAGCACACCCACCCACATCCCCCCCACCACATACACACACACATATCACAGTACTTACTACATGGCTGCCGGCGCTAGTTGTGAAAAGCTATAGTGTAGAGGCTTTGTTTTATATATCATAATCTTCACGTGGTTCACGGTAGACCCTGCCTAGTTCAGAGCTTAATATGTTTTGCTTAATGGATAAATGAATGAATAGATAAATGGGGAATTGGAGAAATTGCCCATGCATTAGATTTGCATGAGGCTTTGGATAAGGCTTGGAATCTTACTGCTTCATATTCTCTGTATGCTGAAATAAAAATATTTGTCTTCTCTTCTCTGAAATATAATGCCTTAAAACTCAAAATATCAAGCTGTCAGAACTTTGTTGTTATTATGTGCATGGTCACCCTGCTATTAAAGTTTAGTTGCCCTGGAAACATATATTGGATCTATAAGTTTAGATTGAAGAATCTTATCAACAGAGTTTTTGCACATACTGTGTTGTCAGTTTCCTCTAATAGCTACATGTTTATCACTATAACGTAACCATAACGGAACTAGGAACAAAATCATGGAACCTGCTCATTTGGCAAGACCAGGAATTGGTTTTCTGAGTTTGTGCTGGGTAAAAAATCTTGTCAAGAATCCAGTGTCATTTAAGTTCTAACTTGGGGATGCTCTTTGGTCTAAAAGTTTGAGGAAAAATGGGTTCAACCATATAAATGATAAGCTGTGTACCAAACAATTTTGTGTCGTGTGGTCGTTAAGATAGCCCAAAACACGGCAAACTATTAGAAGCCCTGTGCACTGCATTTACACTAGCTGTTATTTTCCTTTAGGTGGCTAATGGGATTCTCGTTTTGTTATTATTTCTCACATTTTCCCTTTCTAGTGTTTCAAAAATTACCGCTGTAGAATTTATTGTAGCCTGCAGTATAGTTATGGGTGTGTGACAACATAGGAATGAATGCCCAAGCACACTACATGGGGATTAGGCTGCCATATTCACATTTCTAATCAGGATGACTCTTTTTTTTAGTAAATCATTTAATTATACATGAAAACTATCAGTAATGAGGGTCAAAGTATTTGATCTCTCTTCTCTGGTGTTCCATGAGTGACACAAAGTCACACAAAAGGTTGAATTTTTCTCTGGTTGTTACATCATGGCATTCAAACAATTCTAGAGGTCAAACTAATAAGAGAACATGAAAAATCTGCATAATTTTTAATCTATGAGACATTTTAATTAAGGTTATGGGTGATATTTCTTTCGCCTGATGAATGTGTTTCTTCAAAGCCTGTGTACACTTATGTCTACAGTATATAGAATATCTGTATCTATTTATCTACAGCATCTATCTATCATCTATCTATCTATCTATCTATCTGTCTGTATCTATCATCTCTCTACCTATCTACCTAATCTATTCATCTGTCCATACTTCCTTCCATCTGTCTGTACACACACACACACACACACACACACACACACATACACATAAACTCATATATAAAAATATGTAATATTTGAAAGATATCTAGAGGTAACTTTACAGTCATTTGGGCTATTTATGCCTGGTTGTTGTCTATAGGCTTTTATAACAGAGGAGATGATTATAATCTCCTCTGCCAAAGAGACATTTAAACGATTGATAGTAAGCATACAAAAGCTTAACTTCCTTGGGAGGTGACATCTTTTAAAAGTACAAGCTTTTCAAACATAGAAATGCCGACATTTTGTGTAAATACGTTACAACATTTCTTAGCAATATATGATCCCTTCTGCCCAGAGCCAACCCACTCCATTCAACATCCTATTCACCTATAGACTAAGTGAATTAATTTGTTTTGGAATTTAATAAAAATTTTTATTTTGGACATATGAATCATGCAGATGCCAAATGGAAATTATACTGGTTAATGCTCTAACTTCTGCTTTTAAAATACTCTCTGGGAGGAGCAGTTCAAATTCCAGTAGACCTTTTGAGAAACATAAATTGAACACCATGTTTATTCTGCAAAGGTCTTTCAGATGAAGCCTTAAAAACTGTGAAGACTCCCTGCGATTTTCTCCGAGGACA
Organism: Cacajao melanocephalus; assembly: GCA_963573385.1. Taxonomy (NCBI): domain Eukaryota; kingdom Metazoa; phylum Chordata; class Mammalia; order Primates; family Pitheciidae; genus Cacajao; species Cacajao melanocephalus. The sequence continues at coordinate 66,759 of CAUYLG010078960.1, read as the reverse complement.
TGTCTTCATTAGCATTTCAATAATTCAACCTTCTGGTTGTGCCTTTGAAATTTCTTTAATCTTTGGCATTGAAACACCTAAGATGTATATCATGGAACTGTGAATCTCTGTGCAGGAATATTACTATTACACTGAGCAGATCTGAGGCCAGGCAGGACCCTTCCTAGCAAGGATGACTACCAATGTGCTGTAAAAATGATCAATTAAAGGCCACTTGTAAGTGAGAAGTAACTTAATTTTTTTCCTTAAAAGAAATATGAGATAGTTAATTTTACATTAGTAAAAGTAAACTTTAAAATTATGCTAATAATACATGTTCATTATAGAATAATACAAAATTTATAGATAAGCAAAGAGAAGACAAATTTATTCATCAATTTCATAACCCAGATATACTGTTAAATTTTTTAATATTTTCTTTCAGAATTTTCCTATGTATAGGTATACATATAAAATACATGAATAAATTTTCTTTTAAATTAAGAAGTAAGAATATTCAAATATTATATTTATATGCAACTTAAATGTCCCTGGGACATTAGCAGCTTCTGCAACTTGGGAAGGTCACCTTAACAGTTTGTATCACTAGGTGTCCCTGATCATCTTTCATATAGAGGAAGCAAACCCTAATTCTCTTTAAGGGTCTGCTGAGGTCCAAAATGTAAGTAAGAGAGAGGAGGATGCTCTCATATATAATTCACACCAATCTTTGCGACTCCGGAATCTTTTCATCTAGCTGTTTACATCATCCACTGCCGTCTCTTGGAGTGACACAAAGTCACACAATGATGTCACCTGAAAACACCCTGTTTGCACAGGGTGTCTCTTGTTCCACAATGATATCAGCTGCAGACAGCCTGGATCACACTGTTGGTGGTGTGACCACCTTTCTCTTTCTGTCATATCTTGTAGCTTTGTTATTATCAAACTCATAGTGTCTTCCTGCTAGGTTTTCCATTTTCTACCCAGCTTTCAAGGGCGGTTTGGGAGTATAGGGACTCAAATGGCTAGTTCCATAGTGTTCTTTTAACTAATTTGGTAGAGAGTCCCCATATATGGTCACCAGTTATTACTGTCATTCCTGTTCATGCAAGCTGCTCATAACAGAGAAGAACTCTACTTTCCTCCTCTTGACTCTGCTTTGGACTTGTGATGTGTTTTGACCAATAGAACATGATAGAGTGGATGCTCTGGGACTTCTGAACACAGGCTTAGGAAACTTAGCTGCTCTCTTTTGCTTCTTCTTGGGACAAGGTTAACGTACTAGAAGGACGTTAAATGCTTAGAGGTCATAAAACTACTAAATGCTTAGAGGTCATATGGGCAGATCTAAAGGCTATCACGGATGTCCCAGCAGTAGCCAAGCTCTCAGATACATTCATCAACACAAGTGACTCCAGCTGGCATCTGTGAAGCCAAAGAACTGTCCAGCTGTGTCTTGCCCAGATTTGTGACCCAAAGACTCATGAAAAAAAATAAATTATGGTTGTTCACATAGGTAACTGAAACAAACACGACTTTGAGTCAAGTTACATTTGGCTGCGTATTTTAGAAACTATGCTTCATGCATAAAACAAAAGAAGCCACATCAAACATTATCTCTGTAACATGGAAGTATATTTCTAGTTCATACAGGAGAAATAAGTAGAAAAGGGATATTATAGAGGTTTTGTTACCTGGCCTCAAAGCTTCTTCCTTCTTCTCCACTTTCTTGACATGGATTTTTTATTCTAAAGTCACCTCATGACCTAATATAACTGCTAGAACTCCAGCTATCGTAGCTACATTCCAGGCAGCAAGAAAGAAGCGGAGGACAGGGCAAAAGAGACAGGCTTTCTGGCTGAGTCAATTTCCTGAAGTATTATTCAGGAAAGTTTTTTATAACATTTCCATTTGGCCAGAATTTAGTCACATGGTCACTTCCAGCTGCAAAAGAGGCTGGGAAATTTAGTCTTGTAACTGGGCACAAGACCACTCCAAGCAAAATTGGGTTTCACACAAAGGCAGACAGAGATGGCAGGAAACTAGCAATTTCTGAAACTGGCTCTGTATTCCCAGGGCAGTGAGGCATCGCAGACACCTGATTTAGAGCAATTTCTCATGGAGATAAATACTTTACATTAACTACAATTGTCTCTAGTATTCAGGTTCTACATTTTGGTGTCCAGTTCATCCCTTTCTCCTTTTGTTTCCATTGATCCTTTCTGCAGCGTGGCTTCTGTGGAGACTCTCTGTTCATCAAAAGTATCAGTAGATCTCTGTGTTCACGAATGAATGGATTCGTTTCCTGTGAGGTTCTGAAATAAACTTGCAATCACGGGATTACCTTCTCCCTCTTATCATACAGATGACCTCCGAGAAGCGTTGCCTGGCTTCTAAATGTTTTATATAATGTTTAATTTATGAAGAAATGTTAGTAACAAAGAAATTAAATTTAGGTAATAAGGGAAAAACAAATAATGAAGGATGAGAGAGAGACCCAGTCACTGAGTTATTTTCACTTAACAGCACCTCTTTTCTTTCTCAGGGTCTTTGCGCCTTCTGTTCCCTCTGTCAATAATGCCTTTTCCCCACAACCTCCTTACCCCACTAGTTTTCATTAATTTGGGGGTTTTTAGTGGAAACCTACTTTTTTAGAGAGGTTTTCTCAGACCAATCGATCTCAAGTAAGTGTACCCTGGGTGTCTGTCTTATCCATCACCTTTGTTATCTTTCATGGCACTTCTCATAATTTCTAATTCTGTATCCAGCTGCTTATCTGTTCAATATCTGCTACCCCCTCTGGACTACAAGCTTGATAAGGAAGGGACTTTCCTGCCTTTTTCACTGATGTGTTCCAAACACATGGTGCAATACCTGGTTACCATAGATGTTCAATGACTATTTGTTAAATGAATAAACAAGGAGGGGAAGTTCAGAGAAAGCAAAGTGAAGAGACAGAGAGAGGGAGAGTCATGTTATTCTGAGATCTCAGCTTCCCAGCCTGTTTATTTTGTAGCCAGGTTATTCAAGTCTGTAAGCAGGCCACGCAGAGCTGGGGTGGAGTAGAAATCTTAAGGTGGGACTGTCCTGAGGCCAAAAGTTTTCTCACCCCAGGTTAGGCTCAGTGGTTCATGCCTAAAAGCCCAGAACTTTGGGAGGTCAAGACAGGAGGATCGCTTGAGGCCAGGAGTTAGAAAGCAGCCTGGTCAACACAGCGAGATCTCTGTCTCTACAAAAAAAAAAAAAAGTTCCTCACCCTTGATTTAAGACAGATACATCTCCATGCTATACTAAAAGAAACAAAATCATAGATTTTTTATTTGGAAGCACTTCCAAATTCTATTGAATTTTCTGAAAAAATAGAGCACTATTACCCAAATAAATACTAAGAATAGTAATAATAATTAATATTAAAGTAAATAATAATGAAACATTACTAGCCAAACTGGCTAGGAAAATATTTTGGATGAGTGATTTGTCAACTATCGTGCATTGTGGAATTGCAGAAGATGGCTAATCTTACATCTTGAGATATAAGTAGTGGCTTGTTTTTGAGAACTGCCTGCCCACACACTCAGCTCTAGGTAGAGCAGACACCTGCCCAGGCCGTATCGGTGTATAAAGCTATCAAAACTTCCTAGAGGGCCGGGAATCTGCTGCAGAGGGTATAGAAAAAGGGTTGAAACTAGAAAAAATTAGAGCAACTCAGGGAAACAGGAAGTTAGAATAGTCCAAGGATCCAGAAAAAAATGTCACCAATGAAGTCAGACTTACTGTGCCTCACTAATCCTCCTCCATGCCAATTCCTGTGACTCTGACCATATCACAGTTTCCTTCCCCTTCTTTCTCCCCAGGCCTCCAAATAAGTCTATAAATTCTGTCAGTAATGGCCTGGAGTTCCAAAGCTTATGACTCAAAGGTGATCAGAGCATTCAAGATAATGGGCCTGAAACTAGTCTGGATTGGTAACTGCTCAACTTGATATGTTCTTCAGACCCTGACATGAGTTAATTCACAGTTTTCTGTCCACATGTCCATTTTCTTGTCACCTCATGGTGGAGAACATTCTATGCATCACTGCTAGATTAACCTTCCCCAAACATTTCTTTGATCACGTCACTCACTTTGTTCAAAACACCTTAAATGACCCTCTGTTATCTCTAAGGGTTCAAATGCTTTCGTATGGTTTTCAAAACCCACCACAATCTGACCCTACTGTGAATTGCTCCTGCTGCTGAATCCTGTACTATAAATAAGAAAGATTAAGGAGACAGTTTCCTCAAAAATGATCAATTTTCTAATTGGGCCTTCAATGGTTTGGTATAAAAATTATAATTCATTTCAATAACTGATCCTGCTGGACTTGCTACACATATTAAATGTTCCATGAATTTAGAGCATCAATAATGTTCAGCTGCAGGAATTATGCAGAAATACCTTCTATCTTGGCAAGTACACGAAGTAGTAAATCCCGTGGGCAGTTGAGACTCCTTGGTAAATTTAAACATAGTACTACATCCAGAATAATATAGTGATCTCTCACCATGCTGGATATGATCATCAGCAGCAATGATTTAGAAAACGAGAATGATTTATATTTTTATTTTTGAACAGTAAATCTTTGCTTAAATTTATGGAGGGATTTAGATTTATATAGTAGGCTCTAGTTTCCATCATGCAGGAGTACTCTTAATGGCCACTTTTGAATTCCATTCATCTTTACACTCGCCACAAAAACATTTGGAGACTAAAATAAAGGTTAAGATGGTGATTTGGTTAAAAATGCTTAAAGTTTTGAGTTTTAGCATGAAATATCAAACCCAGATGGCTGGCATTTTTGAAGTGGTGAAACTCACCTTTCATGACACATGGACACTGTTTCATTTTGAAGATGAGCTGCATTAGGACACAAATGCTCTATCATCCTGCTCTTTCAAATATAAACCTATAGATAGCTTTTATAAATTTAAAAAATATAACGACCACTCTAGCAAATTAGATCCATCCAAATTTATCATTACTGCATATTGTCTATCTAGATTTTCTTCAGCAGAGTGGTTGAGATTATGAGCTCTTATCGAGGTGCTTGGAAACAAATTCCAGCTCTCAGTCTTTGGCACACATTAGAATGCAGACAAATTACTTACCCTCTCTGTGTCTGTGTGTCTTATCTTACTCATCTGTAGAATGGGGATAACAATAGAGATGTTGTGAATATGAAGTGAGTTAGTCGTATAAATTGTCCAGCATGTAGAGGATCAACAAGGCCATCTATTTCTATTAAGTAAAATTCTTCCCTTTAGGAAGATGGAGAGGGGATGGGGAGGGGGTATCTTCAAATGCCTCCAGAGGCCACACAGGTAGTGAAATATGAGAAGGGATTTGGTGGTAGAGATTAGTGGAGTCTGCAGATAACTGTCAAGTGTGTGCCCAACTGCAACGCTTGAAAAGAAAACAAAACACTGTGTGCCAGCCAAATACACAGTGCCCCTTGTTTATTGACCAGCCTTGTACAGGCCTGTGGGCTGCTCACCCATGTGGACCCCTAGCCAGCAGAAAGAGCTCCAAACCACAAGTCTGGAGGTGCAGGCTGTGACCCTCTCCTCCAGCTTCTGGCTACGGAAGCCTGGACAGGCTCCGTAACTAGCTTGGCTTCTGTTTCCCCACTCAAAAGGAGAAAAGAGAAAAGAAATTTCTATGTCAGAAATTATATTTAAATGGAGAGGAAAGAGGAATAATAACCGTTAAAACCTTTTCACAGTGTAAAAAATGGCATATAAATAGTAAAAGTCCTGTTAGCATGCTTAAGAAGTCTGTACAGTATGTGGGGGTCCCTAAAGGAGCATTCCAACAGAAGCTGAAAAGGCTGCCTGAAGGAGGATGTGGTCCCGAAGTCTGAAGGCAGAAAGGAGTACAGATGGCATAAAAGGAGTGAGAACAACTCAGGTCAGAGGATCGGACCCAGGCAGAGCCTTCGAGACCAGCTATGCACAGGAGAGAGTAAGGCTACTTGTTTAGTTGAAGTGGAGAACCAGGTAATAGTAAATGATCCCCTCTAGGGTGGGCATGTGAACGTTTCAGAACCTGGTGCTGCTAAGTGGCCTGGGTATGCCCAAGTTAACCTTTGGGCTACAGTCAAGTGGAGAAAAGCAAAACCAACACAGGCAAGCAGATATTCCAGTCTCTGGACATTATCTTCTATTCTTGTTCTTCTCAGGAGACCTACATGCTGATTTGCTTTTATATCATTCAGAATTTCTTAGTTCCTGACCTTGTTTCTCATTTCTCTTTGTGGCAAACTGCATTTTCCAAAGATGGACATGCCAGCATACAACTCTCATTCCACAGGCTGAATTTACAATGCGACTGCTGCCCCTCCCGCCAAGAGGCCGGGGCCATGTTCCTTCTGAATCTGAATGGGGGCTTATGTCCTACCCATAACGTAGGGAAACAGTAACTTCTTCCATCTGCATCTCTCCCTTGGGACATGAGGCTTAGGAGCCCTGATGGCCCTGCTGGGGAGACCAAGTGGAGAGATGGCATAGAGGTAGAGATCCACATTCCATCAGCACTGGCTGTCTCAGCTCAGGGAATAGAATCTCCTTGTGCTCTAGACCTTGTGAGAGGACCCCATTTTCTGCTACTATCTGACTGCGACCTCAGGAGACAGCCCAAGCCAGAAGTGAGCAGCCAAGCCACTCTTATATTCTTGACCCATAGAAACTGGGAGATAGAAACTGATAGTTGTCAGTTTTAGTCACTACATGTTAGGGCAGTTTGTTACCCTAGCAATAGGCTAGTATATTTATCCATTGCTTCATTTTCTTCTGCTTAGATTATGATCTTTTTTTTTCTTCTCTTTTTTTTTTTTTTTTTTTTGAGACAGAGTCTCACTCTGTTGCTGAGGCTGGAATGCAGTGGCATGATGTGGGCTCACTGCAAGCTCCGCCTCCTGGGTTCAGCAATTCTCCTGCCTTAGCCTCCGGGGTAGCTGGGACTATAGGAGTCCGCCACCATGCCTGGCTAATTTTTGTATTTTTAGTAGAGATGTGGTTTTACCATATTGGCCAGGCTTGTCTTGAGCTCCTGACCTTCTGATCCACCTGCCTCAGCCCCCCAAAGTGCTGGGATTATAGGCGTGAGCCACCGTGCCGGGCCATGATCTATGTTTTTTAGCTCCAACCAGTATCTAGACTTGTCATGGTCTTTGCTTGAAAGTTTGATTTTTCGCTGCCCTTGAACTTTACCCTTGATTTCAATTTACCCGTTTGTTTTGGTTTAGTTTAGGGATATTGTAAACTGGTATGCCCACAAGGGCCATGTAACAAATGCTAAGAAGAGAAGTAGACCTGGGCAGGGAGACAAGGGAGTGGAAAGATACGTAGTAAGTTCAGCTCAGGTCACATTCATCATCCAGCTCTGGAAGATGGATACAGTGGGCATGTGCACCAAATGACAGATCATCTGATTTTTTTTCCAAAAGAAAAATCAAGATTTTTATTAAAAATCTTCTGGCTTAAAAAAATTTAAATGCTATTCAAATTTTAATAAGAACCATGTTAAATAAAATATATCTACTGATTGAACTTGGCCATGAACTGCCAATTTGCAACCTCTAATCTAAAAGTTTTTAGCCACTAAATATGTTAGGAAGACCTGAAACACAGAATAAAGCAATTCCAATTTTTCTAGTGACAGTGAGTCCTGACAAAGGCGACAAAATCAAAATAACCCTTGGAGAAAGATAAATGCTACTATCAGTGGAATGGGATTCAGTCTTCAGCCCCTTGTAGTGATTCAGTCTTCAGCCCCTTTTAGTAATTCAGTAAGCCCATGTGGTCACTGAGTGAACTTACATAGTCAATAGAAAGTAAGCTTGGCGGTCCATCTATGTCAATCATTCTATTTAAATAGAGAGAAAAGAGGAGTAATAATTGTTAAAAACCCTATTTCAGTTTTAAAAAGGCATATAAATAGTGAAGGGCCAGTTACCTTGCTTGAGAAATTTGTACAGTACCTGGTTGTTCCTGAAAGTGTACTGACAGAAGCTGAAAAGGCTACCTGAAAGAGAATGTGCTCCCAAATTCCAAAGGCAGAAAGGAGCACAGGTTAAATAGAAGGAGCAATAACAACCCAGACCAGAGAAGCCAGACAAAGCCTTGGAGACTAGGTATACATAGGAGACAGTAGTTTTCAATTCCCATTTCTTTAGTGCCAAGCACAGGCACTGTGATCCTTCCCTGAAGCTCAAAGAACACCGTTTTTAGAGAAAGGTCCCGCCAGCCTCCACCCTCCGTACCATCAGATGTATATCTACCTGAGTTCTGCCTGGGAGCCTTGATACAGATCTTTCCATCACTCCTGAAGACCCTAGAATGCATCCTCTTTTTTTTTTTTTCTTCTGGAAAATATCAACCAGTTTTGGTAGATTCTACCTTTTCATTCTCTGAGTCCTTCCGTTACTTTGGTCAATTCACCTCTGAAAACAAAGCCTCTCATGTCTATGGTGGGACATGCAGAACTACAAGCTGAGCTACCCTCTGGGATGGAAGTGGGGGTCTGGGAGGGTGGTACTAACACTTAATATTGTTGAGTTAAAATCTCAATAAATTATCTCAGTAAATCACACAATCAGAAAGACAAGCTCTTTGTCAATAAATACGCACAACTCCCTGCCTAGGAGACAAATGCACCTTGAGTTCACTCACACAACCCAATACCCATAAACTACTCTCCATAAAGCAATGGAAAAGAGGAGCTGAGGTTAACAAAGTTCTTTCAGCCTACCCACGTACGCTGACATTTATCTGCATGCATAGAACTCACAACATTTATTGTAGCAGAGTATACATTTTAGAAAACTGGTTTTGCTTTTTCCTATGGCTGATAGCCTGGAAAATATAGTCATCTGTACTCTGTCTCCCAGGCAATAGTGCAAATCAGTAAAGAGTTTCCATTGATGGTTCTTTTGCAGACTCTAACCACAATTGAACTCTCTGCTTTCCATCACTCGCCCACCCCGTTGTGTACAAAGAAGCAGATATGCAATATAGCAGGAGCCCCAAGAAAAGGTCTGGCTGTTCTGTCAAAACTATTTAGTTCAATATTGTTCTCAATGTGGCACCATAGCCCTGGACATGACACCCAGCACGTCCAAACAGACATGATTATATATGAGACAGAAAGGCACTTACATCACTGCGGGTTGTTATGCTTTAAAGGGCTTTTTCCCCCCTCTTCAAATTAAAAGTTTTCAAAAATGAAATAAAAATAAACCTTTGAAGAAACCAGATTGAGACTGAATTTGGAAGGCCCTCCTGCCTAGTGTATACTAAAGAAACATTTTCTAGGTTTGTCCCTGATGATTTTCCTTGTAGTTGAGAAACACAATCCACTGGGAGCTTTTGTGGCAGAACAAGAATTTTATGAACACGAACTTTACAAAGACTTCCCTAGGAGATTTAAGGTCTGGAAATCAATAGATCAATCAGCAGCTTTTATCAATCTATAATGGTTCTCTCTCTTTGGATGTTTGGATGAAAATGGGATCAACGTAAATTGAACATGGAATCACTTATTCTTACAAGCTAAATTTGTCAAACTGTAAGGCACATAAATGACATGAAATGTAATCATTTTTGAATTTGGGACCCTACAGGGTTCATGTTGATTGAAGAAAAAACAACCAGATGTTTCTTCAGCAAGACTCATAGAAGCAATCTAAGTATTCTTCAATCCCTGACATTTCTGATCGTTGCCCAAAGAAACCAATGCATTAGTTAATTATTGGGTATACTTATCATGTAATATATAATTGGCCCAGGGAAAATAGCCTTCAAAGATGACTGGCTGAGTCTGTAGAATCTGTTTTTGCCAAATTCTTCCCAAGGAAATAAGGGAAGATTAATGAGCGCTACCTCATGTTGCTTCCACTTTATCTTTTTTAATGATAAAGGCCTCAGTGCCTGGAACCTCTTCTTCTTTATAAAGTTAGCTTGGCAGGTAGCTTATGGGCAAAAGAGTTAGGAGAAAATATGAAAATTGTGTTGGGAAATAAGAGCTATTTACTCAGTTTCTCCTGACGAAAAAAAGACAGAAAAATCAAGTTGTATTTATATTTCTATTTCTCAGATGCATGAAGATATATTGGACAGAACGTACCTCATTTCCAATTGTAAAGCTTTTAAAAATGTTGAAAGAATCAGTGCTGGGAGATTACCTCATATTTTACCAGCTTATCATACTCCCTGTACAGTATAAAAATAACAACAATGAATATATATCGAGCATTTCCTATGTACGTAACACGTTATCTCATTTAATTTTTAAGCAAATTGCAATCACGGTCACTATTACTATCTTTTCCTAGCCTTATGTTATAGGTGAGAAAATGGAGGCACCAAAAAATTAAATTCCTTGTAGAGTTACCAGATAAGTTGCAAAATGCCCAGTTAAATTTGAATTCCAGATAAATAATGGATAAATTTTTTTTTAGGAAAGTATGTCCCAGGAAATATACTAAATACAGTCATCTCTTCATATCTGTGGGGATTGGCTCCAGGAGCCCTGCAGATATCAAAATCCAGGGATGCTTAAGTCTCTAAAATAAAAGGGCATAGTATTTGCATATAACCTTTGCACATCCTCTTGTATACTTTAAGTCATCTCTAGGTTACCTAGAATACCAAATCCAAATAAAATGCAATGTAAATAGTTGCTACACTGTATTTTTATCATTTTTGTTCTTGTATAATTTTTAATTTTTTCCCTAATGTTTCCAATCTGTGGCTGATTCTAAGGATGTGGGCTGACTGTATACTGATACACTGAAAAAAAAAAAAGTACCCATTGTTTATTTGAAAAATCAAATTTAACTGAGTGTCTGACACTTATTTGCTAAATTTGACTAGTAGTTAGCAAAGCCAAACAGATCTTTCTGATACCCAAGCTAAAAATTTTTAACTATTACACTAAACTTCCTCTTTCCATAAAAATAGTTTGAAAACTCCAAATTTAGCAAAGGATCTTATTTATGTGAACAGAGAAAATAGCACTGAAAGTGGGACAAATTAAGCTAATTGATAGCGGTGGTCTGATGGGCATTTCTTCTGTTTAGGCAGTGGTGGAACAAGGTGTGGGAAGTAGGATCAGCTGAATGGTCGCAGATAGGAGCACTGGTGATGTTTGTCTCCCGCCTGAGAAGGAATGAGTGCTCGTCATGAAATCAGCAAGGTGACCTGCTGATTATGGTGGCAGCACTTCCAGCAGAGTGACAAACTCAGGTATTGCTCTGATTAGAATGCCAAGTGATGGGACCTCCTTCCCCCACCACTCACACCTCTCCCTGCCTCTCTCTCCTTCCCCTACCCCTTGTACCTCTCTCTGCCTCTACCTTGTAGTTATTGCATGTCCTTGAGCTTGACTCTCAAACACTATGCAAAGAACAATAGTGAAGAAGTTAACAGTAAAAGCGCCTGAGTCTGGCTGCTTGGCTTGATTTCCTAGTCCTACCATTTCTCTGTGCCCTAAGTTCCTTCTTTGAAAAACAGATAACAATACCTATGCCTACAGATTTTTTTGAGGTTTAGATGAATTAATACATGCGATAACAACAATAATAACGTTCAATGAAAATTTTCTTATTGCCACTCATCTAAGTGAAATACTTAAATTACTCAATCCTTGCCACCATGTTATGAAGTTGGTGCCATTATTATCTCAGTTTGTGTAGGAGGAAACTGAGGTGTGGATGGGTTAAGTAATTTGCCCCAAGTCATACAGTCAGTAAGTGGCGAAGGTAGAATGTGAATTCAGGCAATCTGGATCCCGAGTCTGCGTTCTCAATCCTTACCCTGTACACACAAAACACACTAAAGCAAGTGCCAGCTACACAACCAGCCCACACTGCCTGCTGGTGATTACTGTATATACTGGCAAGGAGGAGTTTGGGCATTTTCCCCTAATTACCTTCTTTGGCCATAACACAGACTGTACCCATGACAAATTGCTCCATGCTCTCCTATATCCAGGGTGACTCTCCAGCTTCTGGGAGGTACCCTGGGTTCCCCTGACTCCCTCTATTCCACAACCAGCCAGTCACCAGACCCCACAGATCCCATAGCACTTCTCCTCTCTGTTCCCATGTCCCAGCCTTGGCTCCAGCCTGAAACACTTCCCTCCAGCCTAGCTCAATATGTGCCTGAAAAATGTCGGTAATCCCTCCTCCACATTGCCACCAGGAACGTCTTTCTAACTTAGAAATCTGACCGTATTGTGCTTCCACCTGAAGTCCTTCTATGGCTCTCCAATGGCTTCAAAGAAATACCCAAGCTTCTTAGCCCAGTCATGCAAATGCCATAACCTGCCCACTTATCTCGAGCTATTTCCCATATGGACTCCATCCTTCATTTCCACTCTACTCTTTCATTTGCTTAAACATGCCACATTTTTTTATTCCTCCATGCCTTTATGATGCTATTTCTTCCCCATGGAAAGACCTTCCCTCTTTTTTGGTTCTGCCTGTTTAATCCCTGTTTATCCACGGAACTCTGGCCAAGGACCATGCAGTCAGGGAAACTTTCTCTGTTACCCTCCATTTCACTCACAGAATCTGAGTTTCCTTGCCTCCCTTCTCACTAGTCATAAGTGTATTAAGGGCAAGGTCTGTGCATTATTTATCTTGGTATCTCTAACTTTGAGTGGACAAACTAGTTAAATAAAGGGAATGTTTTGCCTTTATTGACACAGCCTTAATAACTACCTGCCCACAAACCAAAGCTAAATAGAAAAACCTTCAATAGCAAAACAAACAAAACAAAACAAAAAAAAAGTAATGGAACTAGAAGACCATCAGATTAAACTCTTTTCTTTCAGGGGATTCTGGGAATGGTGCCCATGAAGAATAAGACTGTGTATCCTTTTCCCATATTAGAAAATGAACAACCATCTAAAAAATACAAATCTTTTGTACTGATAAGGCCCTCATATCAAACATTCAGGACCTAAAACTGAGATATTAAAGCATATAAATATTTATAAGAATTCTAAATAAAGGTTATTTGTAAGCCTTAGAAAGCATAACTATTAATATTTTTCACAAATAAATTATATACAAAAGAAAGAATTCAGCCAACTGTCATGGATGGGTGAAGTCACTAACTAGCTTGGCTACCTTCTTTTGAGAAACACGTTAGTATTTCTGGGGTGTGGTCAATGAAACAAGAACTTAACTGAGATCAGAAGATTGAACAAGCCTGATTTCTTAAAGACTCTTCTCCCGCCTTCTTTGGTGCCAGCTTTTTAGAGATGCATTATAATTAAGTTGTAATTGCTTACTTTCCCTGTCTCAACAAGGCAGGTGGCTCCCTGCTATTGCATATTAATCCTAATTCAATTTATTGCCTTACAAGTAAAATTTGGCCCTAAAATTAAGATGGCAAGTAAAAATTTAAAGTTGATCACTAATGTTATTTTTAATTATTGCTTTAATATTATTAAAAATTAAATTGCAGAGTTGTATGAAGTGTTTTCCCCTAACTGTTTTATGTAAATGTTTCTTTTCGGCACTTCTATCCTAGAAATCCTAGCCTAGGTAACTGAAGCAAGTTTACAACAAATAATGCATTGGCAAGAGAGCAAGATGTTCAAAAACCTAATTTCATTCCCTCATTTGACTGAAAACAGAAGCTCATCCTTATCACAATTGTATCTTATGTTCTCTTTGTCTTACCTGTAGACTCCATATCCTCACAGCTTTGAGGCATAGTCTTATTGTTCCTGGAGCCTCCATCGTTAATTCCTTCACCACTGTCCTGGCTGACTTCGGCCTTGTTTTCATCCTGGTTACCAATGCAATTTCAATGAGAAGATAAATGAATTGAGAACATGTACTTCGGGTGAACAAGGGGGTGCTGGGCATGAGAACTTCATGACTCCTACAACTTGCATCCAGACTTGTTAATTTTTGTCATGGCATTTTAGGAAAAGGGCACATATGCCTTTTTAAATTATGAGGAAACAGAAATGGTGAGAAAACATAGCACCCCACAAGCATGGACTTGGGAGGCCATATGGTTGGGATAGTGGGGAAGGTATCTAGTGCTAGCTAGAACACTTAGCTTGACTTTTCCCCAAGGCCAGGGAGCTGGCAGGAGAGATGAGGAAGACAGTAAGTCGTAGCAAGGCTGAGGTAAGAGCCCCCACAATTATCCTTGGAGAAGCCAAAGAGGTTCAGGTCTGAAGATGGGTAACACATATTAATTAATTAATTAATTAATTATCATAATACTTTAAGTTCTGGGATATATGTGCAGAACGTGCAGGTTTGTTACATCAGTATACACATGCCATGGTGGTTTGCTGTACACATCAACCTGTCATCTACATTAGGTATTTCTCCTAATGCTATCCCTCCTATAGTCCCCCAACCCCTGACAGGCCCCGGTGTGTGATGTTCCCCTCCCTGTGTCCATGTGTTCTCACTGTTCAACTCCCACTTATGAGTGAGGACATACGGTGTTTGGTTTTCTGTTCCTGTGTTAGTTTGCTGAGAATGATGATTTCCAGCTTCATCCATGTCCCCTGCAAAGGACATGAACTCATCCTCTTTTATGGCAGCATAGTATTCCATGGTGTATATGTACCACATTTTCTTTATCCAGTCTATCTTTATGGGCATTTGGGTTGGTTTCAGGTCTTTGCTATTGTGAATAGTGCTGCAATAACAATAGATGTGCGTGTGTCTTTAGAATGATTTATAATCCTTTGGGTATAAACCCAGTAATGGGATTACTGGGTCAAATGGTATTTCTGGTTCTAGATCCTTGACAAATTGCCACATTGTCTTCCACAATGGTTGAACTAATTTGCACTCCCACCAACAGTGTAAAATGTTCCTGTTTCTCCACATCCTCTCCAGCATCTGTTGTTTCCTCACTTTTTAATGATCGCATCGTAACTGTCATGAGATGGTATCTCATTGTGGTTTTGATTTGCTTTTCTCTAATGGCCCGTGATGATGGGCTTTTTTTCATATGTTTGTTGTCCACATAAATGTCTTCTTTTGAAAAGTGTCTGTTCATATCCTTTGCCTGCTTTTTGATGGGGTTGTTTTTTTCTTGTAAATTTGGTTAAGTTCCTTTTAGATTCTGGATATTAGCCCTTTGTCAGATGGATAGAATGCAATAAAATACCTAGGGATAGCACATTTTTCCTTAGGTATTTTATGGGCTGAAGGCAGATCTGGCTGGTTCTCATGCTAGCCTGGGGTATGGCTATGGCACATGCTTCCTTGGAATGCTGGTCCTCTGTTCTTTGAGTAGATTCAGATTGAACATTGAAAAGCAATTGGATTTTCCTTACTCTTCCTCCCCCACTTTCCATCCTATTCCTTTTTTTTTCAACATTTCTATAAATTTGTGATTTCACGTTTGTCCATTAACCCACTTATTGTCTGTATTCTGTCAGGATATGGTAAGCTCCGGTAAGAGAGAGATCACTGAATATCTAAAGCTTGGTATAGTCCATGGCATATTGTCAAAAGTCAATACATGTTTGATGATGAAACATGTAAATCATTTATTTCATCAAAAACAGCTAAGGAGCCATTGTTCTAATTTAACAGACCCCAGTTTCTGGTACCTAGGACTGGCTGCCCCACAAATGCTGAGTGGTGACTAGAACCTGCTGGAGGTGCTATATAGGACACGTTACAGACACAGGTCCTGCCTTCAGCGTATTAATGATCCCAAAAAACCCAGTGCAAACAAATTTCACATCAATGCATGCTTAGTATGGATTAAATCCACTGTGCTTCTGGGACTGTTTTGGAAAAGTGTGAGCGCTCAGTCTTATTGATCTCTATGATCTTGAAATCCCTTATGATCAAGAGCTGCTGCTGCAGATTATTCTGTTCCCTGGAGACTCTCATGTTTCTCGATGTGAGTGTGTGAAAAGGTCCAAGCATCAAACAGAGCCCCAGTTTTACAATGTCTTGCAGATTAAAAAAACAAATAAATTAAGCCTATTCTATTACAACCAGGAATGGGAAATAGCTATTAAATCATTCCCTGAAGGTATTTTTATTTTGTTGACTCATGAGAGTTGGCTCTCTCTCCTCCAAAGCATGCTGGAGCCATATTTGGAGAGCTTGGAGTTGGTGAGTTTACTTATGTGCGGAAAATATTGAGATATTTTTTACATTCTTTGCTAAATCATTTTGGTTTTTTTAAAACAATTGGTACTCCTCCTACTTTTTCTTGCATTTATTCATATAACTAAATAAAGACTTAGCTCCGTTTGTCAGTGAACTGAAACCAACATCGTGTTTGCCTTTTAAGCAAAATCATAACTTTCCATCTCAACACTAATCTCTCAATGAGACCTTTTGAGAGCAAATAATTGCCACAGTCATGTTATCTGAAGATGTCAGAATTCCTACATCAAAGTTGTTACATAAATTAAAATAATGCATTGACGTTAAACATTGATAACACAATGACAATAAAGATGAATATTCATTTTTGAGACACGAAAACCCTAACAGGTTTCAAAACTCGGGTATTCCCAAGTCACATCCAGTCATACCTATGCAAACTTGTTAACATATTAAATTAGCCTGGAAATCTTGTAGCCAGAAAAGAAAATCTGCCCTTCTGAGCTTTCTGCTATTTCCTGCCTCTCGTCAGGCTGGAAATGTTTGAGGGCTGCCTTTCTCCTGGTATTTCAACGTGCTGGCTTCTGGTCCCAGATGGAACCAAGAAAAGCAGAGGAGTGTGAAAAATAAAAATATTTTCAGTGTTGTCAACCCAACCTTTTAAAGTCTTAAGAGATTTCCTTTGGATTGGTGAAAGAAACTATTAGAATTTAGGGGTGCTGCTTTTCCTCCCAGGCCAGATAACACATGTTCTCATGTTTCTAATGTCGTAAAATACACCTTTAAGTCACTAAAAGTCAGATCATCTGCAGGTTCAGCTGAGCGATTTGGCTTTTTAAAAAAATTATTTTTCTTTAAGCATGGGTCCTCCCCTATTCGTGGAAGTTTCTAAAAATGTCTAGTCCTGCTGTGTCTTTAATAACTTCCCCCGTTGGAAGCGCAAGGGTGAGCTCTGCTTAAGGCCTGTAAGGCTCATGGTCTTCTAATATCTAGAAGCAGGTTCATTGCACATCAGAAATAAATGATGCAGGTAAGAGCCCTATCTACTCCTCTGTAAGAAAACAGAAAGGAGACTTGAGCTAGCTCTTCACCACAAAGTAGACTAAGGCAAAAAATGCAGATTTCTCAAAAAATAACCAACATTTTTTAAAATCTAAGTTTTCTTCAGAATTGTTATACTAACACAAATACACCAGCTCTGTTTATTTGCTTTTGTAATTCTCTTGAATTGAAGTGGCTGGATAGTTATTTTGATTCTTCTTATTTTATCTAGAGGAACCAAGATGATCACTTTGAGCACCAGAGGTTATCAAATATTTTTTTTAAGAGATGAAGAATCTAAGCCCTATCGAGTTCTTACTGGTACTAGAGATTGTACTGGTCACATGTATATGCGTTTCTCACTTAATTTGGAATCACTTCTGATTATACAAATACTACCGCTAACAGTGTGGTAGACTGAATAATGAACCTCCAAGATGTCTATAACCTAATGCTCAGAACCTTTGAATATATAACCTTACATGGCAAAAGGGACTTTGCACTTGTGACTAAAGAATCTGAGATAGGGAAGTTACCCTGCATTCTATGGATGGGCCTAATGCAGTCACAGTATTCCTTATAAGATATAGGCAAGAAAGTAACAGTCAGAGAGATGACAGAACAGAAGCAGAGGTCAGAGATGAGAGATGTGTGTTGATGACTTTGAAGAGGGAAGAAGGGACCACAAGCCAAGGAATGCAGGATGCCTTTAGAACCTGGAAAAGGCAAGAAAACAGATTTTCCCCTAAACCTCCAGAAGGAATCAGCTGTTGATATTCTGACCTTAGTCCAGTAAGACCGACCTTGGACTTTTGACACCCGGAACTGTAAGATAATAAATTCACTTTGTTTTCAGTCACTAAACCTATGGTAATTGGTTAAAACAGAAATAGAAAACTAATACAAACACTTATTAAATGCTTTTTATGTGACACTCACTGAGCTAATTACTTTATATATCAAGCAAGAGCCATCGTTTGATTTTGACTGGTGAAAATAATGCTGGTGAGAAGGATTAAGAATCCCTAGGTGAATAAGTGGTGGTACTGCGATTCAGTACTGGAATTCAGTGAGGGTTTGCCTAATATTTGCATCACTTGAACTTAGCAAAATGCCAAGATCAGAACTCTGAAAGTATTATCATTAAAAATAAATTAAAACTCTGTGAGGTCGGCATTTTTTGCATTTATACATGGAAAAATTATAACTTAAAAAGGTGAAATAACTTGCCAAAGGTCATGGAACTAAAAAGTCAAAGCCAAGGTTTGAATAATAGACTGTCCACCCTAAATTCATGTGTGTAATCACTACCGGGACGTAGGAGTATCATAGGCCTCAAAATGCTATCAACTCATTGTGTACCTTTGGGAAAATTGCTTTTCACATCACAAAGCTTCAGGTTCTTATTTGTAAAATGATGACAATAATTCTTATTTCATAGGAATTTTGTGTGAATTACATGTAAAAATTTTATATTTGACACATAGTACATGCTCAATAAATGGTAGTTATTTTATTATAAATTTATTTGCAATTTTATTGCAAGGAACATCTTTTTCCTCTGCTACCTTATTTGCCAAAATTTTCCACTTCACCTTCCATAGAGTTTTATTATAGAGAGGAGGCAGTTTCCCAGCCAATAATTACATTCTCAGCTTCACTTCTATGTAGATGTGGTTATGTGCTGATTGGCAGTGCAATGTGAATGGAAGTAATGTGTGTCATGCCTAAGACTTTAGAAGCAATTGTGCCTCATCCACTAGCTTCTCCCCAAGTCCCACTGTTGAACATAAAGGCATGTGAGAAGCTAGGGCATAGCAGAGACACAGATTTCCATCTGGGAACCTGAAGCACCCTAGGGAGGAAAGCTGCCCATCAGTCAGAAGTGGTTACATGAATTGTTACCTGAACAAGAAGTAAACTATTATTTTGCAAGCCCCTGGAAATTTTGGGTTTGTTATAGCTATTGGTGTTAGCCTAGGTAATAAACACAAAAACATTCTGTTCTTTCTTCAATCTTTTGACTCTCCTGAGACCTGTTCTACCCAATCTTTGGGTATTGTTGAACATTAATACAATTATACTATAGAATCCACAGTTCACACTGAGATTTAACCAGTGGTTCCCACGTTATCCTTCATAGTGTTTTCCCTGCTCCAGGATCCAATCAAAGAGCATGTGTTGCATTTAGTTGTCATCTCTTTTCAGCACCCTTAAATTAGAAATGGCCCCTCAGCCTTTCTTTATTCTCCTTGGCCTAATATTTCTAAAGAGTATATTTGGTTGCATTTTAGAATATGTCTCTTCTTTTGGGCTTGCCTGTTTTTTTCTCATGATCTTGTTCATATAAGGTATGGTTAAAACCGTAAACCAAAGCATAGATCTCATAACATTCCAAATATGAATATTAAATACAATCAGGCAGTAGATAGTTTATATTAGGACCCTCATCTATCAGTGGGAGTATTCAGTCAAACTTTGAAACTCATAAATACAGGGTAAGTGTGCCATTGGAGATTTCTCAGTAATTTTTACAGACTCTCAATTTGACAAAGATAAATAAGTCTCTTCCTTGTTTTGGATTTGCTTTTGCCTACGCTCCCTAAAAAGCAGTGCCTGAGTCAAGGGTTAAGTGCTGATGCCTTACTGGGAGGAACAAATCCAAAGAAGTAAGGATGAGGGTGAGGAGTCAGAAAGAATGGGAAGTAATGTGATGTGGTGTATTATGCTCAGCCTCTGCCTCTTGATGAAACTCAGAGACCCAGAAGGTTACTTAGCAGGAGCGTCTGCTCAGCAGCGCACATGATACTTCTCTGGACAGACTGGATGTCAAAACCTCAGAGAGTTCACAAACTGGGTAAGGGACAGAGACTCTCTACCCAGCTCCCCAGCTCCTGACCCATAGGTCGGAGTTCACACATGAAACATTAATTCCCCTGAATTTCTAGATAGCAGCATCATCTGGACCATTTGGTGATGACTTGGGACACACATTCGAAAAACTCTGAGTATGAGGTTTGTTGACTTGCTGAGGGAGAGAGAGCAATAGACAGACAGAGAAAGAAAGAGAGAGTGCCAGTCACTCTTAGGGTAAGTAACTGGCTGGTCCCAGGCAGTAAAACCACATGGACAGACAGACTGGCTGGCTAGACCTGATGGAAATCAAAAGGGACACATATCTTGTCTTGTCAGATGCAGTACATTTCTTCTCTGAGTCTGTTTTCTTAATTTTTTGGCAATGCATGGCTGAGTATTTTAAAGCATCTTCATTTCAAACTTCTAAAATAGACAACTGACGCAAGTGGACCTACCAAATATTGTAGCTGTTTTACAGTTTACAGTATATGAAAATTTGGCCCCTTATATAATGATTCAGCAAAGATAAAGAACATTGCATAAGCTGAGCATGCGATTTTGTGCCTTTAAGTATTTTAAAGGACAGTGTGGGGGAAGTGGCAAGAGATAGCTCTTCTATTCCAGTGACAAAAAGAGAATCATTGTGGAGAATTTTAATGTCCTAATTAAGGTTCGTAATGACTTGCACAAATTCAGGAGCTCAATGAAGAAAACAATAATAATAGAGTGGGTCAGGAGATTGGACATGTGTTAAAGAAGTTTTGTCTTTTAATAAAATGAAAATGGCTGAATTGGATATAGCAGCTCCAGGTAAAAGATTCAGTAAGTTGGCCAGTTGTATGAGAAGTGAGCAAGGGTGTTTTAGAATCTATTGATCGAAGAATGTTTCCATTGTATAAAACTGGGAATTAGATGAGACGATAAGGCTACATCATCAAATAGAGTCTTGAAACATTTACAGAATCCAAGAAGTAATCCAAGGACACTCTTACTTTGATCTAGTTGTCCAGAATATAAAAAGTGTAATTTGTGATGTTACCAGGTCAATGCCAGCTCTTTGTAACTTTATATTACGGAAGGAAGAGAAAGATGTAGAATAGATGGAAAGACACATATATGCAGATATTATATTTATTCCTTTTCCAGAAAACTAGCCTCAAAACCTCAACTTCATGCCCTCCATAGAGAGAGTCAATTAATTCAGTGGCCAGTAAAGAATGAATGAAACTATCGTCTTTTCTTCAGTAGAATAGTTTAATTAAGTAGTTAAGTAAAAAAGAAGCATATGGAATACGTTGGCTTGCTTTTCAATAACTTCTGGAACCGAAACAAAGATTTGCTTGTTTAAGATCTCAAACAAAATAATTCTAAATATGGCATTTAAAAACAAACACAATAAAATTCAATCCTTAACCAAAGATCCATAAAAGACAATTAGAGTAATTGTTTTTACTGCTATTATTATTATAACTATTAATTTCATTTATTTCATGGTGAGTTTTGTTTAGCTACAGTGGTTTTTCATAAAAGGAAAACATTGAGGGTTTTCTTGGTGGTAATGAAGAAGAAAGAATATATAACATTCTTAAAGTGTGGAATTAATTATTTTGAAAAATGTTTCAGGAGTATAAATTATTTGAAGGAAATATATCTGCTATAAAATTCTCAACTTATGTAATTATATGTCTATAAATATTATTTTAATAATCATTTTGCTTATATTACTAGTTGTGTTGAACCAAAGCTCAGAAATAGAAAAGTCACTCAATAAGAGTGACATCATGGGGCTTCCATATTCTCCCTCAATGACTTCCAGATCAAATTTTCTCAGTGTATAAATGAAAAGATGATGTTTCTAACAGCCAGCCCTGCAGACTCGACCTGGGATCTGAAGATCCAGCTGTGTTCACTTTGCTGCTTCTACCGTCAGTGTAATGAACACGCTACGTGGCTGACAACTGTGTCGATGGTGCGTGAGGTTGAATATAATCCAGCTTGTCTCTTCTGTGAAGGATTTTCTGACTCTGCTAGCCGAAGAAGAATAAAGAAAAATGAGTATATTTTGGTCTTTTAAAAATGTTTGTTTGTATCTTTTGAGCAGGATTAGAAAGAAACTGGAAAACACACAGAGAGCAAAATGATTGACTAAGGCAATTCTTTTACAGAGACGCTTTGAATCCTTCTCCATACAATCCATTCTCTATCAAGGGATGATAATTGAGGCTCTATGCACCTCACCAAAGAACAACCCACACACTTGTCACTGCTGTGATAAAGGATGATTTCTGTGGGCAGCAAAATATTTAAGAGTTTAATTCTCATCTGGTGTCACAAAATACAAGTAATTCAAAGTCACCCATGTGCTAAGAGAACAGCAAGTTTTTTATCATTTGAAATTTTTATTCTCTGGAGCATTTTACTTCCCATTATTGTGATCACAGAACTCATACCTGCCCTGAGCCGTCTATATTCATACCCATTGCCTGTCCAGACTCATTTGTTCAGATATTTTTACCACCTTTCTGTTTCCTTTCTCTCGCCGCAAAAATCTACTGGCTGCTTTCCTCTTAACCTACCCCACCATGCTGAGGCTGTCAAGAGAGGTGTAAAGAGGAAGAACTTAGAAAATAGGGGTTTAAGGAGCTCACACAAAAGCATGATGCACAAAACCCAAGGGTCAGGGATGTGTAAATCTTTGTAAGGATGTGTGCTGAGGGACTACAAATGCCAAGCAGTCAGGAGGACAGATGGGAAGATAAAAAGATAGGAAGGAGATGAGTGGCATGTGTGCAGTGACAACAGAACCTGGAAGTAAATCTGAGCCGGGCTCAAGGAGCCAATCCCAGTCATTGTACTTCTCTCTCTTCCCTTCCTCTTTATGCATTCAGGCTTCAGCTCAAACGCCCAGAAATGCAGGTTCTCGGCTGCACTGTTAACTCTTCATTCACATCAGCTGTTTATTTCCTTCTTGTGACTTAGCAGAATCTATAATTATCTTGTCTATTAATTAATTTTTGGAGATGAGGGTTTCATTATGTTGCTCAGGCTGGTTTTGAACACTTGGGCTCAAGCGATCTTCCTGCCTAAGTCTCTTGAGTAACTGGGGTTACAGGTGAGTGACACTGGCATTGTCTATTTTAATTTCAGTTTTATATCATTCTACTAGATTGCAAGCTTTCTGAGGTTAGGAACTCCAAAAATGGATCTTAATAAATATTTTAAAGAAAGAATAAGATGTGGTATTAAAAAGAAAATGAATGAGAAAGCTTTAAGTATGGCCAAAATGAACAGAGAAAGCATTTCAATGAAGGGAAAGAACAGATCCTATAACTAGAAGCTGAGATTTGTGTTCTAAAGTTACAGTGTCTTGATATAGTACCAGTATGCACAGGAGCTACTTAGGTTCTTCACTGACTGACCATAGCATTTTCTAAGCAGATTTTCTAAGAGGATTTGAACACTGAGAAGAAGTGGTAATCAGTGATTTGGTGGTTCTCAAGACAACTACATTATATTTTAAACTGGATAAGTGAGCCAAGCTTAGAGAGTGAGAGGCTGCTCCTTGGGTCTGGAATCTGGTGCTGGTTGTTTGATTTGTGGTAAGATGGAATGTTCTGGCAGACTGGGGGCTTAGCACATGAGAGAGGAGACAAGAGAGTTTGTGACTCAGTGTTTGTGTTCTGCTAGTCCCTGGCTCTTGTTCAAGCCCCAGATTTACTCAACCTTCAGGAGACTGAAACATCCAACACTTAAACAATAAAAATGTATTTTTTTTTTAAAAAAGAAAAGCTTATGAAAATATTTTGTAACATTTTACAATCACTATACTTGAAAAGCAATGCAGCAGATACAGTATGGAATTTAGATTAAAACTCAAGTTTGAATCCGCTTCTATCAATTACTGGCTTTTAGACTTTAAATAATTATTTCATTTATCTCAAGAGAGTTTCTCCATCTGTAACATAAAGATAATGGTAATGGAGTTTGTTGTAAAGGTAAAAAACATTGTGAACAAGTTTTTCCAACTCTAAAATTTTAAACACATTTGAATGATTACTACATCTGTTAACACAGAAATCGATGTTCCTGAAGAGTTCAGCTCAGTTGACCACCTAGTATTATAATTGAGTTTTTAAGGATGTGGGTTCTGATGTTACGCTAGCTGGATCAGTGCCACAAACTTTTCATCTCTAAAATGGGTATAAAGATAGGGTTTACTTCACATGATTGTCTTGAATATGAAATAATAGAATCTGTATCAAACACTTAACACAGTGTCTAGAACACAGTAGGATGTCCATCCACATTGACAGGTATTTATTACTTTTATTAACGCCCTACATTTTACTTTCTGTTCACTATGGGATGTCCCTTGAGACTTCTTTGCTCAAGTCCAGGTGCATTTACACATGATGACCACTAGATGGCAGGTGCACCATTTTTTTTGCTGAGATTGGTACCCAGCAGCACTTTGTCCTTGGACTCTTCGTGGCATTCAAGGATCTTGGAGAACCCCAGAAACAGCACCTTGAGTGAAGTAATCAGATTTCTTTTTCTAGGAATAAGTTATTTGTAATTGATGTCTATTAATACACTTTTGTGTTGTAATCATTCAAGATAACAGTCAAAAGAAAAAGGAAAAAACATATATATGTGTGTATATATATGTGTGTATATATATATATGTGTGTCTAGAGTAGAGAATAAAGTATAACCTATTGGAATATATATATGCATGTATATATACATACATACATATATGTATATATACATACATATACATACATACATATACATACATACATATATATATTCCAATAGGTTATACTTTCTCTTCTAACAATCCCCAAAGGGAAGGTAGGTGAAAGAGCATTTTCTGAGAGTTTATTATGTGTATTTGATGTTACAATTGGTCCGTGGGTTTGAGGAAGAGAGAAAGATACTGAGCTAGACAATATGGAGTTTCTATCTTCATGCAGCTTACAGTCTAGGAATAAAGAGGCAAAAAATGATATAATATGATATAATGTAACACGATGATAATGATATTACATAAGGATAATGATCAATTCTGGTGCTGAACTAGTAACTGATTACTGGGAGAGCTCAATTAACTCTGGGAATTAGGGAAGTGTTCACAAGAAGGTAACATTGGAGTTGGGCCTTGAAAGTGATGAAGGTAGTAGAAAATAAACAGGGAGAAATGGTCTTCCAGTTCCCCACACCCCAGATGCACATATAAAGGCATGAAGTTGTGAATGATTGTGAATGACCATGTCCATTTAGGGCAAAAAGAAGAATGCCTGGGCTACGTCATGCAGAGCCTCAAATGGTACCGAAGGACTAGAAGACAGTCATAAAAGGCAGAAGCCACAAGAACCAAATGGGTTTTTGGAAAATTACTGTGACAAAAAGGCTAAAGTTTTTGGAAGCATGAGACCTAAATGACTGCTAATCCATTTCATTATAATCATATCTTTATTTCCTCTCACTTCCCCCATCCTCAGTTTTGGAAGTAGGTGTTGGTAGGTACCGAATAGCTCTTTGCCAAATATTCTGTTTTGAACCTAGAGTTAAGTCCTCCAGTGGCCAGCTAAACCATAGACAAATTGGCCTACGACTCCATTTGGGACCTTGGGGTAAGTTAAGTGGGACGATCTTCCTGCTTCTCATTCCTATCATCCCATTACTTAGGGCCTTTGGGACCATGTTCAGTATTTAGGACTTTATTTGGAGTGCAATGGGAACTTTTAAATGAGTTCTAAGAGATGAGTGGAAAGAACTTGGGCTGAAATGAGCCCCATGAATTAGAGGGTAGCTAGAGTGAGTGCCACAGCCTTGAAAAGGCAAGGTGACTTTAACCCAATGCTACTAGAATTGGCGAGAAGGGACAGATTTCTGATACGTTTAGTAACTGAAATACCAAATTTGGCAACCAATCAAATGTTGTGAGTCTTCCAGAAGGCACTGCTAATGAACATATCATTTCAGCTTGTCTATTCATTGCTAAGTACTTTCCATCAGGAACAGCAACAGAGAAGGCCAAACCTCAAATCTGAAACCATAGATGTATTTTTATAGGCTCCTAATGTGGGTCTTCATTACAAAATTTAATTGCTTTAAGAATCCTACTGAAGTTTTAGCTCTCCTCTTGTGTTAGTTAAGAAAGTCAAGGCTACACTGAGGTAACAGTGTTAAAATCATAGTGATTTAACACTGCATAGACTTATTCCCACTTATGGGACATATTCAGTATGAGTTAATGAGAGACTCAGCTCCACATGGTCATTCAGGGAACCAGCCTGACAGAGGTTTAACCATCCTGTAGCTGCACCTCTGGAATACACGCCTTCCTCAGCTGCCATTGCAGGAGAAGGGAACTGAGAATCCCACCTGAAGCTTTTCATGATGCATCCAGAAGTGACATATTTCCACACACATTTCACTGGATCAGCCACATGGCCCCACCTAATTGCAA
This sequence comes from Cacajao melanocephalus, assembly GCA_963573385.1. Taxonomy (NCBI): domain Eukaryota; kingdom Metazoa; phylum Chordata; class Mammalia; order Primates; family Pitheciidae; genus Cacajao; species Cacajao melanocephalus. The sequence goes on along the minus strand of CAUYLG010078960.1, from coordinate 40,249 downwards.
AAGAGCAAATAGAATATCTAGAGCATTACAGGCTCTTACCCCCGCCCCCCCCCACACCCCGCCACGGCACACACACTCTCATCATTTTTCACAATGAGATTTTTTTTTCTAATTCTTCCTTTGAGATACTATCCCTGGGTGAGGAGGAGAGAGTAATTAACCCATAGTGAAAGGTGGATCCTGGGTTGTCAGTGAGGCTCATTTACTGACTAAGGAACTTTTTCCTCCAGATAAGCATGACTTAAAATTGGGCTTTAATAGTATTACAAAGACCTCAAGTCATGGATTTTCAGGCTTATAGGAAACGAGCGCATTAAAAATGAGAATGTCAAGGGTCAGCTGCAATGATTCGTCCTCCAGGGAGCACTGGGCTCGCCCTTTCTGGGTGTCTGAAGGTCATTGGCTTCCTCTTTCTTCCACTCCTGGATCATCACCGAACAGAGGCTTTTCTGATTGAGACGTCAACTCTCAGTCAGACTGGCAGCTAAAGTCCCTTCTCAACGCTCAGCTTTTGAGTGAAAAAGGATTTAAACTGACATGAACGCCAACCTGGGCTGAGAACAAGTCTGTGAGGTAAATTTCTTCATCCTGACGGCTCCAGGCCTCATTCAGATTATCTGTTATCTAATAGAGTCCTGCTTTGACTCCTTGAGCCATGGCTAGCTGCATACTCAGAGTAACTGCAGAGACATTTTCCTCGTCCTCTTTAGTTTGCTTCTAAATGAAAAGTAATACAAATGGAGTCAAGGGGTCTTTCTTCCTGCGTGATTGGCTTCTACCCCCAAAGGAAACCTTTTGAGGCTAGCAGGCTGCTATTTAGATTCACAGTGACCTCAGCTTGGGAGGCCACCTTGCTGCTGATCCCTTCCACCATCCCTTTCCTCAGATAACTTCCTCGTTTTACCACCCCCAGAAGCTCTTATGTTACATAATATGGAAAAAAAAAAGCGATTGCTTTTGGGATCAAAAATCTACATAACTGGGAATTGTAAAGATAATTTTTGGAAGATGTGTGTGTGTGTGTGTGTGTGTGTGTGTGTGTATTCCCCTTTGCTTCAAAATGCTATTGCTCGTCATGTAGTAAAATGCCAAAAACATATTAGATAAAAATACTTCTGTCTGTGTGGTCACAGTTGAAGTGACTATGGCAAGTTATCTCTATGATTTATTTTCTCCCTTTGTAAAATGGAGGTTTTCCAAATGCAAATTGCCAATACTAAACACTGCCTAGATCATCAAGCTGTTTCATAATAAAATAATGTATGTGGAAACTCTTTAAAAATCTTTTAATCACCATATACACATCGAGTATTTCTATCATTAATACTCTCTTTTTTTTTTTTCCTGTTGGGAAGATGACTGAAATAAGGGACTTCCAAAAATAATTTGCACCCTCAGGAAGTTCTACTACGCACAGTTCATTGAAAATATGAATGCAGTGACAACAAACGATGGCTATGGAGCAGGATTTTCAAAGTAAAAGTAACTCCTATTACCTTGAAAGCACACACATACGTAGAACTACAATTATCCCCGCCTCCTTTGCAATGCTTTTTCGAATTAGTTCTGTCTGTTCTTCATTTTGTCTCTCCAAAAAACAAATCTTTTCATTTCTGAATGAGTTGGGGTACCCTATTTTGGATATTGTTATAATATCACTGATGGAGCGGTACCAAGGTCTATTTCAATACAACAAATGAACAGACCAGGATTCAGGGGACCGCTTGTTCACTGGGTTAGGAGACAGTTTCTCCAGAAATATACAGTGTTCATCATCCCTGAAATATTAACTCTCTATTTATATCTCAAATAATGATGAGTGAAAGTGTGATCATGAAAGGAGGGACACAGATTTTCTATAAATGTGTTTTTCTTGTGATAATATGTGAAATTATATTCTATGTTAAATTGCTCGAGGCAAGCAAGGTTTAATATGTATCTAAATAAGCTAATTGTGTAAAAATATATTTGCAGAATTCACCAAATGTGTTAATACATTTCACATCATGTTTACCCATATTACATGACTAAAATTTGCTTTGTGAAATACTCTCCAAAATACTGAAAGACCTCAGAGTCTTCACAATTGTTATCAATACTCAGTGCTTCCTGGAAAGGGAAAAAAAAAGGTTCTAGGAGTCACGTCTTGAGAAATGGCATGCTGGCTTTCCCTTTCCTTTACCTGTTTCTCCCCCTTCTTCTCTATTGAATTTCAAATTCAAGTTCCTAAATGAGTACTTTGGGATATTCATTTCGTACCTCTACACGGCATTGTAAAAACAAAAGAAGATCTTCTCACAGGCCAGTGTTCCCGTCTCAATTCGTTTTGCAGGATCAACACTCTGCAGTTTTCCAGCAGATTCCCCTTGCGACGTGTGGGCAGGGCTGATGTCACATGACCTTTCCAATCTTTCCCACGTATAAATTGCACTGAATGTTGGGTGTGGAGCCAGAGTACTGCCACTGAAAGAAGAAGAAGAAGAAGGAGAAGAAGGAAAAAACTTTACTGCTCCTCATTGCTTCTTAGAGTGGATATACGTTATATTTTGGTGTGCAAAAGAGTAATGTCGGTCAGGCATGTTTTGGCACGTAAACATGTTGTGAATGCCAAATGACTCAGTTTTTGACTGGATGTGTGTTTGTGTTGCTCAGTTAAAAAGTGCTGGTGTGCTGTCAGCACAATTTATAAGATGAGTAAGGAGGACATCTCTGGGCTGCCTCTCCCACTCTGCCTCAGGGGGAACCTCACAACTTCCATGGAATTCCTGCTCTTCGTTAACCCTTGCCTCTTCTGTTCCCAGCACAGCTCCCCCACCCCCACCCCAGCTTTTTCCCAATCTTCCTCTTCTCTACTGCTATAGGGCTTACATACACTTCTGTCACATTCTGTTAAAATTACGTGGCACAAATTTTATCTACCCTCTGCATGGGGCACTTGAGGTCTTTGTCTTACTCATTTGGGGTAATCTTTATTTTTCTAGAGGAAAGCAGCGGGAAGATGAGCACAGATGGTTACAATATCACTGATTGAATGGTAACAATGTAGTGTTGTTAAGGGCACAACCCCAGGGCCATATGCACATCAAAGCTTTGTGGGAGAAAGTTGCCCACCGGTAGCCTTGACACAGATTGTCACCAAATGTTTATACTCCAGGCTAAGGATGGAAGATGTTGTCTCCAAATATACTTTTCATTTGTATAAACTTGTTCTCCACACTTTTTATCTTCCGTTCCTCTTCCCACTTACCCTTTTGGCAGAAAGTTAGCTGCCTAGGGAAATGCATTAATTTTACAATGGCTCAGGGGCCAGTTAGTAGAACAGAGCTGATGCAATGGACCCAACTTTCCAACCACTCAACATGCATACAGGAAAACACAGAACCATTCACTGCTCATGTGAGCTCAGATAGTCCCCCTGTTCACCTGTTGCCACCACTGCTGCTCCTTGCTCTCTTTTGCAAGGTTCTTCCACACTCTTTCAGCATGTATGTCTGTGCCTCAGCTTCTCCATCTATAAAAGGAAGAAATAACATTGCCTACTTTTTAGAGTTTTTTGAGAATTGAATAAATGCATGTAAAACTACAGCCCACAAAGTAAGTGTAATAGAAGTAGTAAAAAAAAAAGTAACATAGTTAACTGTCAGCTATCATCATCATCATCTCAGTCCCTGATATTTGCCTTTTGTCCTGTAAAATAATATTCACTTGGATAGAGTTCTCTGACTCAGTGACCTCCATAGAACTGTGCTATACAATACAGCAGCCACCGGTCATGTGTGGTTACTGAGAACATGAAATGTAGCTAGTCCATCCCAGGATGTGCTACAGGAATGAAATACATGCTGGATTTAGAAGACAAAAAGGGCATGTAAAATACCTCATTAATAACTTTTATAGATTACATGTTAATATTATATTAATATTGTGGATTGCATACCATATATTATTAAAATTAATTTCCCCTATTTCTTTCAGCTTTTAAAAAAATATATATAGCTGCCAGAAAATTCCAGGTTATACATGCAGCTTCCATTTGTGGCTTAACATTATGGTTCTGTTGGATAATGCTATCCTAGGTTCTAATTCCTTTGGATTTCCCTTCAGGAACCCCACCTCTAGACTGTGAGTAAGAGACGCTTCTGCTTTCTATTATGAATTTGCAGGGCCTGGGTTGCTTAGGGTAGTTAAGTCTAGCCTGCTCTGCCGAGAGAGTGAAGGAAGAAAAACTGATGGGCGTGCAAGTTACAAGTTGGTTACTAAGGGCCTAAGTGGAGCCCTTAGGAAAGAGTTATTGCCTCTTAAATAGCACCTTTCTCTCTTGGAGTGAATGAAAGGAGGAGCTCTTTCTGTTAAAGTCATTTAAGATCCTTTGCTGAAAGGAACCATATGCTACACAATGAAATATATTCCAGGCAAGATGCATATGCTTTGCACAATAAATACATATGCAAATCTTACAAAGATTTTTTAAAAGAAAATGTGCTGATATTATTCACATCAATATCATTTCATGCATTCTTGTTCTTCCGATCTGAAGTCAAAATCTAAAGCTTTTCCTTTCACCCCTGCCCCAACCGCTGACAATGAATATTTTATACAAAAGCCATCTAAGATTTTTGGTTTTGGTCAAGAGGAATTTGTTTCTAGTCGCTGAAATTTAAGTCTCGATAAATCATAAGCTCCAAACAGACTGGCAGATATCCAGTGGGCCTGGCAATGTCTGCAAATGCCTCTGTGGGACAGTCTGGGTGGGAACAGCACTGAACAAAAATCCCAAGACCTGAGGCTGTGGCCTGCCCTTTTCAAGTCTAACAGTCTCAAAGCATTTTCTCTTTAGGACTGTTCTCAGACTCAAACTATTTTGAACACAGATCTGCAATCCATAATTGGAACTGGTATTGAAAGGAAATTAGAATGCTTGTTGAATCACATCCTTGCAAGGTTTCTCTCTGCCTAAATGAGTCTCCATTGCAGGTGATAGAGTAGGAGAGGCCTTGTGGGGTCCCAATAAAGTTATGCTGGCTGGTAAATAAAGATGAAAATTCAGAAATCAGTACAGTCCTGGGAAACTGCATTCAGGGAGTAAAAGGTCTCGCGGAGCACGATGCTGTCTCTTTAATTGTCCCCCGCTCCGTCTATTGCTTCCCATCATACATTCTTCTGAAAAGCCGTATTGCTACAAATACACATTTAGGATTTGATTACAGAGTCTCATCCATTTACATGTACCAGATAGAGCCTACTGTGACAGATTAATGCTCCTAAAGTTTGTACAGGAAGGTTAAATAAAGTGTTACTTTTATGACACCGAATATCTTTATGATGCTTTTGCTAAATCAGAGACCTCTTGGTGATGCTGCAGATGTGCCAAATACTTATCGCGAGCTGGCAAAATGCCACCAGTGCTTTTCTCATCTATCATACTTCCTACCTTTCTGCACAAGCCATCCTCACTGCTGTGTGTAATACAATAGTCTCCAGGCAGCTTTCTCTTTTCTGCACATTTAGTGCAAGTGAAACAATTCAAGTCCTGTCATCCGGAGATGTTACAGTGTTACTAGAAAGAATGCTTCACACACAATTCTACCATTTACAACATGGATATAACATGCCCGCACACACGTAGTCTTGGGGATTGTAAAGCCATCATCAAAGCTGCCACCACAGTTCATATTCTTCTCCTTCCACCCTTCTTTTGATGTTCATTTACTTCCTTTGGCCCTTCTTCCCACTTGAAAGGCCTGGAATGTTTTCTGAGCATCTTTGGCCACACTAAATTTTCTGCTTTCCTTCTTTTTTTAAGTTGTTTTTCCTTTTATTTTAGGTTTAGGGGTACATATGCAGGTTTGTTACACAGGAAAATTGTGTGTCACAGGGGTTTGGTGTAGAGATTATTTTGTCACCCAGATAATAAGCATGATACCCCATTAGGTAGTTTTTTGATCCTAATGCTCCTCCCACCCTCCACCCTCAAATAGGCTCCAGTGTTTATTTTTCCTTTGTTTTTGTTCATGTGTATTCAAGGTTTAGCTTCCACGTATCAGCAAGAATATGCACTATTTGGTTTTCTGTTACCGTGTTAGTTCACTTAGGATACTGGCCACCAGCTCCAGCCATGTCCCTGCAAAGGACATGATCTCCTTCATTTTTACGGCTGCATAGTATTCCGTGGTATATATATATACCACATTTTCTTTACCCAGTCTACCACTGATGGGCATTTATGTTGATTGCCTGTCTTTGCTGTTGTGAATACTGCTCCAGTGAGCCTATGCATGCATCTTTATGGCATAATGATTTCCTTTAGGTAGATACCCAATAGTAAGATTGCTGAGTGAAATGGTAGTTCTGTTTCAAGTTCTTTGAGAAATCACCAATCTTCTTTCTGCAATGGCTGAACTAATTTTCATTCCCACCAGCAGTGTATAAGCATTGCCTTTTCTCCGCAACCACACCAGCATCTGTTATTTTCTGACTTTTTAACAATAGCCACTCAAACTGGTATGAGATGGTATCTCATTCTGGTTTTGGTTTGCATTTCTCTAATGATTAGTGATGTCGAGCATTTTTTCATTTGCATGTTGGCAGCATGTATGTTTTCTTTTGAAAAGTGTCTGTTCATGTCCTTGCCCACTTTTTAATGAGGTTGTTTGGTTTTTGCTTGTTAATTTGTTTAATTTCCTTATGGATTCTGGATGCTAGGTCTCTGTGGGATATTTGGTTCACAAATATTTTCTCTTATTCTATAGGTTGTCTGTTTACTCTGTTGATAGTTTCTTTTGCTGTGCAGAAGCTCTTTAGTTTAATTAGGTCTCATTTATCAATGTTTGCTATTGTTGCAATTGCATTTGGCATCTTCATCATAAAATCTTTGCCATGGCCTATGTCCAGAATGGTATTTCCTAGGCTATCTCCAGAGTTTTTATAATTTTAGATTTTACATGTAGGTCTTTTCTTTTTTGAGATGGAGTTTTACTCCTTTGTCCAGGCTGGGGTGAAGTGGCATGATCTCGGTTCACTGCAGCCTTCAACCCGGCAAGTCCAAGCTATTCCCCTACCTCAGCCTCCTGAGTAGCTTGAATGATAGGTGCCTGCCATGACACCTGGCTAATATTTTTTGTATTTTTAGTAGAGACAGGGTTTCACCATGTTGGCCAGGCTGGTCTAGAACTCCTGACTTCAGGTGATCCACCCACATTGGCCTCCCAAAATGCTGGGATTATAGGCGTGAGCCACTGTGCCCAGCTACATTTAAGTCTTTAATCTACCTTGAGTTAATTTTTTTATACGATATAAGGTAGGAGTCCAGTTTCAATCTTCTGCATATAACTAGCCTGCTATCCCAGCACCATATATTGGAGAGGGAGCCCTTTCCCCACTGTTTATTGATAAAGTTTATATATTTGTTTCCACCCAAATTTCATGTTGAATTATAATCTCCAGTATTGGAGGTGGCACCTGGTGAGAGGTGATTGAATCATGGGGGTGATTTCTCATGAAGAGTTTAGCACCATCTTCTTGGTGCTAATCTTCACAATAGTGAGTGACTTCTCATGAGCTCTAACTGTTAATAAGTACATGGCACCTTACTCTCCCCTTTTCTTGCTCCTAATATGACATGCCTGTTCCCCTTCACCTTCTATCATGATTGTAAGCTTCCTGAGGCCTCCCCAGAAGCTGAGCAGATGCCAGCATCCTGCTCCTTGTAAAGCCCACAACTGTGAGATAATTAAACCTCTTTTCTTACAAATTACCCATTCTCAGGTGCAATGCAGGAACGGCATAATACATAAAATTGGTAATGAGAAGTGGGGCATTGCTATAAAGATACCTGAAAATGTGGCAGTGCCTTTGGGACTGAGTGATAGGCAGAGGTTGGAAGAGTTTGGAGTGCTCAGAAGAAGATAGGAAGACAACAGAAAGTTTGGAACTTCTAAGAGACTTGTTAAGTGGTTCTGACCAAAATGCTGACAGAAATAAGGACAGTGAAGGGCAGACTGATGGGGCCTCAAATGGAAATGAGGAATTTACTGGGAGCTGGAACAAAGGTCACTCTTGTTATGCCTTAGCAAAAGAAGTTGGCTGCATTGTATTCCTGCCCTAGGGATTTGTAGAAGTTTGAACTTCATAGTGATGATTTAAGGTATCTGGTGGAATCAAAGTGGAATCAATTTCTAAGCAGTAAAGCATTTAAGATGTGGCCTGGCTGCTTCTAACAACCTACCTAGCCTCAGATGCAGGAGCAAATAAATGACTTAATGTTGGAATTTATATTTAAAAGGAAAGCAGAGCATAAAAGTTTGGAAAATTTTCACCCTGGTCATATGGCAGAAAACAATAAAGCTTTTTTTGGGAGAGGAATTGAAGCTGGTTGTGGAACAACCACTTGCTAGAGATATTTGCATAATTGAAAGGAATCCAAGTGCTAACATACAAGACACCTGGAAAATGACTTCAAAGGCATTTCAGAGACTTTCACTGTAGCCCCTCCCATCACAAGCTCAGAGACCTACAGGGAAAAATGGTTTTGTGGGCCAGGCCCAGGACACTGCTGCCTTGCACACCCTCACACACTACTCTCCAGATCTTGGCCACTTCAGCTCCAGCCTCACCTCAAAGAAGACAAGATACAGCTCAGGCCACTGCTCCAGAGGCCACAGCCATAGCCTTGGTGATTTCCATGTGGTGTTAAGCCTGTGAGCGTGCAGAGTTCAAGAGTGAAGAATGCTTGGTAGCCTCTGCCTAGATTTCAGAGGCTTATGAGAAAGCCTGGGTGCCCAGGCAGTAGCCTGCTACAAGGGCAGAGTCCTCACAGAGAGCTTCTACTAAGGCAGTGCCAAGGGCAAATGTGCACTTGGAGCCCCCACACAGAGTTTGCAGTGGGGCACTGCCTAGTGGAGCTGTGAGACAGTGCCACCATCCCCCAGACCCCAGAATAGTAGATCCACCCGTAGCTTGTACCTGGTGCCTGGGAAAGTTGCAGGCATTCAACTTCAACACATGGGAGCAGCCCTGGGGGCAGATCCCTGTAAAGCCATAAGGGCAGAGCTGCCCAGGGCCTTGGGAGGCCACCCCTTGTAGCAAATGCACTGGCTATGGGACATTGAGTCAAAGGAGATTATTTTGGAGCTTTAAGATTTAGTGGAAGCCCTGCTGGGTTTTGAACTTGCATGGGTCCTGTACCCCCTTTCTTTTGTATGATTTCTCCCTCTAGAAATAAGATTGCTTACCCAATGGCTGTACCCCCATTGTATTTCAGAAATAACTAACTTGTTTTTAATTTTGATTCATAGGTGGAAGGAGAGAAATCTTAGATGAGATTCTGGACTCGGACTTTAAACTTTTGAATTAACACTGTAATGAATCAAGAGTTTGGGTGGCCATTGGGAAGGCATGATTGTATTTTGCAATGCTGTTACCAGCAAAAGGTCCCAGTCCAGACCCCAAGAGGGGGTTCTTGGATCTCATGTGAGAAATAATTCAAGACGAGTCCACAGAGTAAAGAAAAAGCAAGTTTATTAAGGAAGTAAAGGAATAAAGAAATGGCTACTCCATAGGCAAAGCAGCCCAAGGGCTGTTGGTTGGCTATTTTTATGGTTATTTCTTGATCATATGTTAAATAAGGGGTGGATTATTCATGAGTTTTCTGGGAAAGTGGTGGGTAATTTTCAGAACTGAGGGTTTCTCCCCTTTGTAGGGTAACTTCTATGCATTTGTAAACTGATGGAAGTGTCTTTTAGCATGCTAATGCATTGGAATTAACAAAAAATGAGCAGTGAGGATGACCAGAGGTCACTTTCATCACCATGTTGATTTGGAGGGCTCTGGCTGGCTTCTTTATTGCAACCTGTTCTATCAGTGGGGTCTTTGTGAGCTGTGTCTTGTGCTGATCTCCTATCTCATCCCTTAGGCATCAAGAATACTTAGCCTCCTGAGAATGCAGCCCGGGAGGTGTCAGCCTCATTTTATCCAGACCCTATTCTAGATGGAACTGCTCTAGTTTAAATGCCTCTGACTATGTGAGAGGGATATGAGATTTGGGAGGGCCAGAGTTGTGATGATGGACGGCCTGAAACTAAACAGCAGGGTATTGGAGAGACGTACTGAGTAGACAAGTCGGCACTTTGCATCTGAACCATGAAAGGGTCTTAAGAATCTCTAGTAAAGGGTATAGCAATGCAAAGAATATTCTTTTCTAAAGGAGTTGAGTCTTCCTAGTGTAAAAAATCATTTGCTGCTTAAATAGCACAAAAACAGTCTGGGACCTTGAGCATTCCACTAGAGCACCCAAGTAGGAGAGGTGTTAAAATAACATTCCCCTCCCCCACATAGCTGCCTCATAAAGTAGACTTACTCTCAGCAAACACTGAGCCAGCTTTTCAACTCACCCTCAGTCCCCAAGGAGTTCCCTATGAAATCAGGGAAAGTGTCATAGCTCAGATGAAGTCACCAGGGGAATTTGGTCTTCTGGTCAAACTTAGGCTGCCTAATTCAATCTACTCCTCATCAGTGGTGCTCAGGATCTCAATGGGATCACAGCAGAAGATGAAATAAATTGAAACCTTATTTCCATTTGCTCTCTCACTTATTGAGTGACTCAAAAAAATGTTTTAAAATATCAACAAATCCAGACCACACCAGTAAGTCCCTTCTGGGTTCTTAGGTCATATGTACATGGAGTACTAATGTGAAAAGCGACTGTCGATTCCTTCTATTTTACTGAATCGAGCACAGATTTGTTTGACCAAACTTTTTTGGCCATGACATGATGAATATGAAGATGCTTTACAAAGCGTAAATTATGATACAAAAATGAGAAACTGGATGTAAAGCACCACACAGAATCAAATACTACACTGCCCTTAAAATATACACTGAAACAGACAGAGGTCATATGTAGAGAAGTGGAAAATACAGTTGTCAATGTCATGTTTATAATATGATCCTGTTTGGGGGCAGAAGAACTGTGTGTGTGCGCGCGTGCGTGCGGTGTATGTGTATATTTGTAGCATATTTCCATAATAAAGTTTGTAAGCTGGAAGCCAGTTATGCAACATGGATACCTCAGGGGTATGGACTTCAGTGGGGGAGGTCCTTAAAGGATAAATTTCTCCACTGTTTCAGTATTTTCTCCATTTAGAATGCATTAGTCATGTTATTAAAAATATTTTTAAATATAAAGAATCAAATCGAAGTTAAATGTTTTCTCAAATCCACTGGTTCAAAATTAAATCTGCAGTAGATTATGGCATTTATTCACTGATTTGATCAAAGCATTTGAATGCATAATCACCAGCTTGGTGACCACAAGAAGCTCCTATAGCAGTAACTTCCTCACTGCTAGACTGCAACTAAAATAGTGTGACCTTACAGTCAATAACAGAGGCAACCTCCTGACCGTCCAGCTCTTCCGACTGTTTCCCTGAATTGAATCCATTTCCGCTGAAAATATCTGGGCTGGTTTCTGCTCCTGGGCTGAACTCTGATACAAGGAGAGAAAATAATAACTATCCTTAGTCCCTGGAGAAACTGAGGCAATCTGGTTGAGTTCAGAGGGGAGGATATTCCTTCAGGAGGCATGGGAATAAGCAAAATTCTGGAAGCAAGAATTTTGATTTCTTTTTTATGATATGGTTGGAAGGCATTTGGCTAGAGTAGAAAAAAAGTGTTCCCAGAGGTGGTAAAAATTAAAGTTGAAAAGAAATGTTTGAATGAGATTTTGCAAAGTATTGAATATAAAGCTAAAAATTGTGGACTATCCTTTACACAATGGGAGTATAAAAGTTGTTTGAGGAATTCTATGATCAGGGTAAACATAAGTAAGATAAAGAGAGAGATGCTCTTTGTAAAAATGTTGCCTTGTGCTAACTGTTCCATGGGAATTTTAAGTTCAATTTAATGACATTTACTGAAAGAATACCATGTCCATGTGCATGGCACTAAAGAAGTGAAACAAATCACACAATGTGATTTGTTACTGTGCCTGCTGACAAGAGAGACCCAAGAAGCAGGTCAAGCAGCCTCCACAGAAGTAAGAATTAAGACTGGCAAATGTGAGCAGATTTAATGCTAATAGTGTGGTCTGGAGACATTTTTGGGTGTTACAAGGCATCATGCGTTCTGGACAATGAGACAAGTTTGTGCTGCTTACAAGTAAAGTTTGATATCAGGAAATAAAAGTGCAAGGGAAGCCTGGATCCAAAATCCCCTTCCCAAATCCTTGGGTTGGTAACTTAACTACTCCAAGCATAACTTTCATTTTAGTGCAAATAGAAATAACACTAACTACATTATAGTGTTGAGAATTAATTGAAATTATATGTGTAAAGCACTTTAAACTGAAAAACATATAAAAATATAAAGTACGCAAATGTGTTTCCAAGTGGACAGACTTGCTATGTGCAAAAATTTTTCAAGAATTTCCTTTTCACAGGGTGTCAGAAGTGTTTCAGCTAGCAGAAATAAATATGCTAATTGGAAGTAGATGAATCATAATCTGTGTCTTTTTCGTGAGAGGTTAGATGTGACCTGAACTGTGTGAAACTAACAAAAGAAAAGCATGATTAAAACAACAAGTTGGTGATCAAATCAATGTATCTCAAAGAAGGCCCTGTCTGTAAACTCTCAGCTTCTCTATTTGAACACCTAACTTCATACCATATTTTCATCGCATAGTCAATTCTGGAATGCTACATCTGTTTTTCCTTTTAAATTCGTGTTTCTTTACATTTTATATTTAGACAATCTCTTTATTCTAAGATTAATCTATAATATTTTTTCAGAATTAAAAGTAGAATTGCCATGCACACCATCATCATATAAGATTCCACTTTTCTGTTTCTTGTATGCCCTCATACAGCAATATAGGGTGAGAGAAGCAAAAGGAAGAAGAAAACAGAAGGGCAGCCACCAAGCAGTAATCACTTCTACCAAGAGACTGGAAGAAAGCAAGAAGAAAGGTTAGGGTGCTTGTTTCCCTGGTTCCCTACCTGCAAGGTTGTCTTAGGCTGGATCTCCGTCATTCCTAAGGCCTACCATTTCTTGAAGAATGAGTTTGTCTACAAGAGATTCTCTTTTTCTGAATTCTGGTAATCGCTCTCTTTCTCATACTCTAGGACCTAGGAGTATGAAAAGCTCAACAGTTTCTAAGCATGGGTTATCCTTGTTGCTTCCCTTCCCCTTCCTTTTTTCTGCACAGTTAGGTGTGCTCTGAATGAAGAGACCCCCTAAACAGGCTTTGTGTGAGCAACAAGGCTGTTTATTCACCCAGGTGTGGGTGGGCTGAGTCTGAAAAGAGAGTCAGCAGAGGGCGGTGGGATAGGAGTTGGTTTTATAGGTTTGGGGTAAACAGTGGAAAGTTACAGAAGTTACAGTTCAGGGCAGTTTTTTGCAAGCCAGGGGAGTGTTGCCAGGGGCGGGGTGGGGGGGTGTCAGAAGGTCCAAGGTCCAGTGTCACAAGGTTGGGTTATCAGTGAAGGCAGTAACAGTTGAGGCAGGAAGAACGGTACAACGTTGCAAGGTCAGTTAGGCTTTGCAGGAGCCAGCAGTTCTTACTTCAGACTTTCTGGCTTCGAGAAGCCATCCAAAGGTATATGTACGGGTCACAGGGGTTGCCATGGCTCGATTAGGGTATGGCCTTTGTTGCAGTCAGTTCAAAGAACCTTGCATGTACATAGTCCTGTTGTAATTAAATCCCCCTTAAATGATCCTAATTTGAGCATACCGTCTGTTTTCCAGTGAGATACTGACTGGTACATCCTCCCGAGTAGGATGCTTCTCAATCCCCACTTTACATGAGACCATGGAGGATGACAGACAAGGAACAACTTCAGGGAAGGTGGATCAGAGGCCCAGGAAAAAAAAGTTGACAAGTGAGTTCTCAGAGAACAGAGTCAGGGTCTAATCCAATACATTTCTCAGATGTGTGCCCATAAAGTTTAAAAAAATCCTTCCATTTTTTTCACTCTCTGAATAGGAGTTTTTATTGTTGCTTTCTCGTCCCCCTTTCCATGTTATAGATTGGATTTGTGTGGAAAAGGAGAAGCTAGATTACATTTTTTTTTAATTCACGGGAAATCAAATCAAAGCAGCCAGTCATATTCAGGCTTGACACAGATATGGTAGCATCACCAGGAAGTCCAGACAGAATGACATGGCTGCTTCCTTTGCAGGGGGATGAGTGTGGTTAGTTTATGAGCAGAAGGGAGCTAGAAGATATTTTGTGACCAGGAGTTTAGGCTGTGGCAGATACCGTTAGTGCCCATAAATATCTGTCTTTTTTCACTTCCTGGTACGTAACCGGATTGTATTTTCTAGAGTTTCCTGCAGTTTGATGGGACTGAGTTCTAACCTATGAGTATGAGAGAAACTGAAATGCAACACTCCCAGACCTGACCCATAAAAACTTTCCACATTCAAATCTTCTTTATCTTCTTTATCCAACTACTACCCACATGGAGAAAACCACAAGGACCTGGAAGAGGTCAAGACATTTTAAAAAACAAATGCCCAGTCTTTTAAGGACTTCCTGGAGCTGAGCCCTCCCAGCAACTGACATGAGACTGAGATGTGAATGAGAAAACAAACACTTACTGTAAATCCAATGAATTTGGGAAAGCTGTCTCTTAAAGTAGCTGGCATTATTTACCACAAGGAATATAATGAGTCAGAACCTGTTCAGCTGCAAGTGTCAAACAACTCAACTTAAAGCAAATAGAATTTATGAACTAACATAATGGGGAGTTCAGTGGTAGGGAACCCTTTTAGGTATTGCTTGATGCAAAGTCTCACTGCCAGCCAGCCAGCCAGGATTCTCTCTGTATCTCAGCTTGATGAGGTTCTGTTCTCTGCGTTGTGCTGTTTTCTTTCTTAGGCTCTCCTTCCCCATGATATGATGGCTGCAGCAGCTGCAGAATTCACAATCTCACTGCTTGGTTTTCATGCTCAGCCTACTTTCCCTCGCCTAAATTGGCCCAGCTTTGGTTCAGCCACCTTTGTTGGTCATGGGTGGGGAACAGGGTGATCTACAAGATCCCTTAAGAGATCCCAGAGAGGAAATGTGATGCCCTCTACAACCACATAATCGGAGCTCAGAGTGGAGGAAAAGGTAATTCCCAAAGGAAAGTCAGGGTAGTTTGTTCCTGGGAAAAGATAAGTGACAAAAACTATAAATGCCGACTACATTCTTTCTTCCCTCTGTCTCCCATTGTTATTAGGCAACAATAAAACATTTTCTTTTGTCTCTCTTATTTTTAATACACAGCCCTTTTATACTCCTAATTATGGTTGATATGAGTTTGAGAAACACGGTAAATTTTGTAGATACGTTTGGCCTTGTAATATGAGGGTTCAGGGTGCCTTCAGCTCCCCTGAGAGGATGTTTCTCCAGGTTCTTGGTCTCCTGCCCTCTCAAGAATGAGAGAGGGGACCACGGCGCAGTGCACAGTAAATGCCAGACTCAAAAGTGTTTGCAGAAAGTGATTTATTTAGAGAGAGAGAGAAACAGGAGGAGGAGAGAGAAAGAAACAGCTAACGGCCACACTAAGTGAGGGAATCTAGAAAGATGGAATCCAGGGGAGGAAAGCAGCTTCCACCCTGAGTGGAAGTGAATAGAGAGAGAGAGAGAGATGGAGTTTAGGAGGAGAAGACAGGCTTCCATGAGAGAGTGTGGAAGGGGACTCCAGAGGGGAAATCCAGGAGAGAGAAAGATGGCTTCCACGAAGGGAGTGTTCGTGGAAGGGGACCCAAACATGGAGTCCGAAGGGGTGTGGAAGAAGGGGACTTTTAACCTGGAAGGAACCCCCACCTTCTCTAAGGCCCCAGGCCGATGAAAGGAGTTCCTTAAGACTTCCGCTGGAGTGATTGACTCTTAGTTTCTTCCGGTGCCCTCGAAATTCAAACATAAACCATTAAATCTCCTGGATGGAGAGAGATGGGAGAGGGGCATGGTGCTGGGAAATTCTTGCCCTTAAAACTGCGCCCCCTTGTGGACCTGGAAAGAGAACACATTCCCTCACTCCCCACCTCTGAACAGGAAAGCCCAACTTTGGTTGGAATTACGGATGTCAATCCTCTTTAACTACTTCCTGCTGAAATGGGGCGTAGAAGGGGCCCTGCATTTGAGGTTTCCTCCAGAGGGGAGCCTTCAGGGGTGCAGGTTGATCCAGAGGTCCACGATAGAGTTCATGAGCCAAGGACATCTGGGGTTTCAGTGGCAGGATTATTTGTGACCTTATGGCTCTATAAGAAACAAATGTGACAAGGTGGTTAAAGATGAGAGGCCCAGAGGCCAACAAATATAGACTGGTTATAAATGAGCCTAGGAGAGAACGGAGCCAGGACAGTCAGTTGTTAAACAAGCCTCACAATATTTAACTGGTTTACAAAATGGCAGCATTTTTCCTAGAAAGAGGCAGGTTCCCTTACCACTATGAAAAGGATAATCAGAGTTCAAGAGATAGCAAAGTTGAGGGTTATGGTCCTGTTAATACCAGGATATAAATTAGACTTATGAGTGGTTACTTCCCTGAAGATCTTGTTGGAAAAGCAGATGAAGTTCTAAGGACTCGCAGGTGGATGAAGGGCTGTCTCCTGGAACTTCAGGCTGTGGAGTGGAGGGTCTATGACTTTCCTCAGGAGGTGTCCAAGGCTTCAGCTGAATGTGATGAAGCCACAAGTCAATTCCCACCACTTTAACTGCCGTTGGAGTGGACAGAATAACCGAAAATGGTCCTTCCCAAGATGGGCCTAGAGAGGGAGAGTCTGAGGGGAGAGAATTAACAAGCACCAAGTCTCCACGGCAGGAGGGAAATACTGAGAAGGCCATGTCAGTGTCCAAGAGAAGACTAACCTCCTGGCCCTCTATGGTCAGCTTTACCCGGGGCTCTGTGAGGGTGATGGCTTGTGCTGGCACTTGCTCCAGGCCCCCTCAGTCCTGCCATTGGGTCATCTCATCAGACACCTCAGGCCCTGGGCAGGTGGGAGTGGGTCACCCTGCAGTGGTAGGTCTCCCCCTTGATCCAGTCTCTGGTGCCCACTGGCAGGGTGGACGTGATGGTGACCGTGCCATTGCGTTGCTTCTCCTGCTTTGAGATCACCTGGGCCACAGGCTTCTTACTGGCACGGGACCAGGTCAGGTTCATGGTCCCCTTGCTGGGTGCCACGCCCACCACCAGACAGGTGATCATAGGGGAAGCTGCTGACAAACAGGTCCAAGGGGCTGGGCTGGCTCAAGTAGGCACTCACCCACTCGGGTTGGAATCTGCACACTTCTTGGTGTTTTCCTTAAAGGTGTTGCTTTGATAGTCGACCAGGCAGGTGTAGGTGTGGTCGGACAGCCAGCACTTCTGGGTGAGGATGAGCTCGCTCTGCCTGGAGGCCAGCTTCCCCTCCAGCATGGGAACAGCAAAGGTCCAGTTCACGTCCACAACCTGCCCGTCCTGCAACCAGGTGATGTTGATGGCGCCTGCGGGGTACCCGGAAATGAGTACACCCATCACTTTAAAAGCCGCCTTCACTTTAAAAGCCGCATTTGCAGCACCTGCTGGGCCGGCGGTGAGATCTCCCGCCCCCACGACTTTCAGTCGCCATGTTGACGCCGCCAGCACCACCTGCGCGGCTGGGTCACTCCCCAAGCCGCTGCATACACAGGGACTTGCGCATCCTGAGGAGCCTTTTTAGCCTGCTGCCTGGGACTGGAGAACGCTGGAGAGGCCTGCCAGAACCATGCACCAGGCCGCCAGGCTCCTGGTCCCGTGCAGGCTCGGGCTGTACCTCTCCCCTCCCCGCTGTTTTCTGCAGCTGACTGCTGTGTGCTCCCGGGGCTGGGCCGACCTCCCCGGCAAGGAGTGAAAGGCCCAGGGCAGTGCTCGCCTTCTCCACCCAACAGGCTCCGGAAGGTTTTGGTCCCAAAGGATAGAGAAGAAGATGGACAGCAGAGAGACAGCTTGAAGGTAAAAAAACTGCGCTTTTAATTCCGGCTGGCCCACACTGCTTAAGAGGGGCTGGGTCGTGCCTCCAAGGCTTGGCGCTGCTGCGCCGTTTCCCAAGCCCTTCCTGGCTGTGGCAGCTTCAGGTGTTCTTAGAGACAGGACGAATGGGGCCGGTTTGACTCAGGATTTTGAATCTCTGGTTGTACCCCTCTTCTGGCTGTACCCCTTTTTCTGGTGTACCGCTTTCCTGGCTGTACCTTTTTGGCTGTACCCCCTTTCTGGTGTACCCCTCTCCTGACTGGCTCACCAAAATGTAATATTGGGGTTCAGGGTGCCCTCAGTTCCTCTGAGAGGACGTTTCTCCAGGTTCTTGGTCTCCTGCCCTCTCAAGAATGAGAGAGGGGACCACGACACAGTGCACAGTAAATGCCGGACTGTAGAAAGTGATTTATTTAGAGAGAGAGAGAAACAGGAGAAAGAGAAACAGCTGACTCTCACGCTGAGTGAGAGAATCCAGAAAGATGGAATCCAGGGGAGGAAAGCAGCTTCCACACTGAGTGGAGGGGAATAGAGAGAGATGGAGTTTAGGAGGGGAAGACAGGCGTCCATGAGAAATTGTGGAAGCGGACTCCAGAGGGGAAATCCAGGAGAGAGAAAGATGGCTTCCACGAAGGGAGTGTTCGTGGAAGGGGACCCAAACATGGAGTCCGAAGGGGTGTGGAAGAAGGGGACTTTTAACCTGGAAGGAACCCCCCCCCTTCTCTAAGACCCCATCTGATGAAAGGAGTTCCTTAGAACTTCCGCTAGAGTGATTGACTGTTAGTTTTTTCCTGCTCCCATGAAATTCAAACATAAATCGTTAAATCTCCTGGATGGAGAGAGATGGGAGAGGGGCATGGCGCTGGGAAATTCTTGCCCTTAAAACTACGCCCCCTTGTGGACCCGGAAAGAGAACGCCTTCCCTCAGCATAAACAAGGGAGATGCCATTAATTTATAGACATCTTGAAAGATACCTGTCAAAAGAAAATTATCTCATAATTAAATTCTCTTCCCTTCAGATACAAACATTTATGTAAAATGTTTCCAAACTACTTTTTACTAATTTTTCTTATATGTTTAATCTGTTTAATTACTAGTCTTGTATTAATAACAGTATTGTTTGTTACGATCTTCATTGCCAATTTAAGCTATATTGTGAGGTAAATAGACTTTTGTGAACTGGTCTAGGAACCTTACAAATATTTATAAAATTGTTATTATAGGGAGATGTATTCTGAGTTTTAGTCAGTTTGTAAATATTCTTTTCACATATAATTCATTTGTAAACACAAGACTGTTTAATTTATCTTTTGCTGTGTGATAAACCACCCTAATACTTTGTGGCACCAAACAAATATTTTTCTCTCTCATGGTGTCTCTTGCTGGAGGACATGTCATGTGGTTACAGCCAGGTACAGGTCTCTGAAGGCTCAGCTAAGCTATGGATAGATGTCTCACATAGCGCACTTGAATGTCTTGCAGTTGCCACTAGCCATCATCTGGTAGATGAGCTGAGGATGTTGTGGGAGTACCTTGCAGTGGCCACTCCATGTGGTTTGGGCTTCTCAGAATGTGGTAGCTAGGTTCTGGGAGACAGTGCAGACAGTGAGAGCTCCAAGTGTCCCAGGTGTAAGCTGCATGGCTTTCTATTACCTGGCCTCAGAAGGCCCCGAATGCATTTCCACCACATTCTATTAGTGAAGAAGATTACCAAGACCCACCTAGATTGTAGAGGAGGGAAATTAGACTCCACCTCACAATTTGCAGCAAAGAGTTTGCAGGCATTTTTGTGCACCATAGAGCCTATTGGCATCTCTTCAGATGTAGCGTAGATGAAATAACTAAAAGCTAGACTATCTCTGTTCGTATTTAGACTTTATTCCCTGTTGATGTTGAGTAAATGTCTCAACCTTCCATGCCTTGGCATCTTCATCTATAAACTGGTGATAATACAGACCTATATGGTAGGGTGGTTTGAAAATAATAAGTTGATGTTTTAAAAAGTACTTGGTTCAGTTCCTGGCAAATGTTATCTATCATTATTAACATTACTGGGTTTAAAGATGATGATTCAAGACAAGTGTATCAGGGATCTTCAGAAAATCCATGAAAAAGGTGTATTATGAAAAAACTATCTGAATTTCAAAATGTTTTGGCACAAAAATGAACTCCCACAAATTTGTTACAATATTTCTGGACAGTAGCTAGTTTCAGGCACCAAAAAGGATGAGACATAGTTTGAAAAGGCCGCCTTTCAAAGCAAAATGATTTCTGTTAAAATTGAAGCGAGAACAAACATCAAATTTATGATGATACTTGGGTGGAAGAATGGTGAAATCATTGATGCTTTAGAAAAAGGTTACGGGAACAATACTTCAAAGAAAACAGCAGTTTACAAACAAATAACTCATTTTAAGAAGGGACCAGATGATGTTGAAGATGAAGCCCACAGCAGAAGACCATGTATATCAATTTGGAAGGAAAAAATTAATCTTGTTCAGGCCCTAATTGAGGAGGACTGGTGATTAATAGCAGAAATAATAGCCAACACCGTAGACATCTCAATTGGTTCAGCTTTCACTATTCTAACTGAAAAAGTAAAGTTGAGCCAACTTTCCACTGGATGTGTGTCAAAACGGTTGCACCCAAGATTAGCTGCAGACAAGAGCAGGACTTTCAACAGAAACTGCAAACAGGTAGGAATGAAGGTCCTGAAGCATTTCTTCAAAGAATTGTAACAGGAGATGAAACATGGCTTTACCAGTACAATCCTGGAGACAAAGCAGGATCAAAGCAATGGCTACCAAGTGGTGGAAGTGGTCCAGTGAAAGCAAAGGCAAACCATTCTAGAGCAAAGGCCATGGCAAGAGTTTTTTTGAGGGGATGCTCCAGGCATTTTACTTGTTGATTTTCTGCAGGACCAAAGAATGATAACATCTGCTTATTATGAGACTGTTTTGAGAAAATTAACCAAAGTTTTAGCAGTAAAGCCCCCAGGAAGCTTCACCAGAGTCCTTCTGCACCAGGACAGGGCAAAAGGTTTGTCCCATCAAACAAGGGCAATTTTGTGAGGGTTTCTATGGGAAATTATTAGGCATCCACCTTAGAGTGCTGATTTGGCTTCTTCTGGCTATTTTTTGTTTCCTAATCTTGAAAAATCATTAAAAGGCATCAATCATTCTTCAGCAAATAATGTAGCAAAAAGACTACATTGACATAGTTAAATTCCTAGCACCCTCAGTTCTTTAGAGATGAACTAAATTATATCATAACTTGCCAAAGTATCTTGACGCTGATGAAGCTTATGTTGGGAAATAAAGTTTATATTTTTAAATTTTTATCTTTTAATTCTATTTTCATAAACATTTTGAAGTCTCCTCTTATTTGACTGTGGCATAATTTCCATGGAGCTCACACAAGCATGTAAAAGATCTTTTTTATTTAATACTGTCAGCAGAGCATGACTCAATTTTTTACTGCCTTTTATTTATTTATTTTTTAATCTTAGGGACTGAGCATCAATTCACTTCCCTCTCATGATGGAGCTACTTTGATTGCTGTCAGTCACATTTGAAGTCAGATACACAAATGCTTTTTGCATAAGCCAGGCTGTTACTATCTTGCTTTTGGTTGGTTACTGGAATGCCATTCATATATCTTTCCTGTCTCCTAGCAGGGAGACTAAATTGGTTTATCATGCAGGCCAGTGGCTGTCTTATACTACTAAATTTGGTGAGTGATAATAGAGGAACTAATTTTTTAGAGGCAAATTAATTTACATGTTCTATTACACATCACATCTTCTAAGATAACTGCTGTTTAAGATTAAAATAAAAATTTATTTTCAAGTGAGAATGAAGAAAATATGTTTATAGCATGATGAACTATTTTAATATATATTTTTAAATAGAACATAGTCTATATATTGTTTTTCAATAAGTGAATAATTAGGATTACCTTCTTTATAAAAAGATACAAGATTTCTAATATAATCTTTTTATCAGTTCTTAAATGGGGCATCCCATGAAAATTATCAGGCTAATACAAATATGTTAGATTTTTATTTTGGCCAAAAGAACTCTGAATAGCACTTCTATATACCAAAAAAAAATTGGCAGAACAGATTGTAGAAATTACAACTAAGCTAGAGGACATTTTCTATTTCTAGAAGAAAATGTTACTTGTATCCAAGGAGCATTGTTGTTTTGAGTTTAGGCTCCCTTTCCAAAGAAGTCTGGAGTTTTTTTCATCTCAGCCTACAGAAGAGAGTAGTAGTTAGGTGCTGGGACAGCTTAAAAGACTGCCTTTTTGGATCAAGTATAAAGGGAATGTGAGCCTTCTGGGACTTGTGCAGAGCACATTGCTCAGGTCATCTTGACCTCCAGGGATGACTAGTACTGTTTCTCCCATAAAAGCTGTTTTTCCGGAGCTCTCCAGGGACAGAACGTCAGAGCAAGTAGGGTCCAGAGAGCCCATAGATGATCCCTGTTATTTTACAACTGGGGAAACTGAAAACTGTAAGTTATTTATTTTTGCCTCTTTGTAGCAGTGTCCAGGTATGAGACTTCAGTGTTACTCTCTTTCCAGGAGACTTAAGAAGCCCTCAAGTAGTCTGTCCCCACTGCCACGATGCCATGAGCGTGTCTTGGGTTGAATATCTGTTGTGACCCAGGGCATCAATAAAAGAGTATTGGGGAGGCAGATATCACTCAACTAGAACTTGCACATCAGCTCTAGGGACTAGTTTTCATTTGGGCCAACTCTCACATTGCTATTAAGTCACATTCAGAGTCCGTGTTCTTGCTGAGATTGAACTTTCTCTTAATCTTAGGAAAATCACGTAGTGCATTAGAGGGTGTTTATATACCTTTAAATAAGGTCTTCCCCTTCATTCATTCACTCACACATGCATGCATTCATTCACAGATATTCATGCAACACATACTCTCTGCCAAGCACCACATGCAGCTCTGGGAAAGTAACACACACAGTCCTGTCTTTATTACCCATGGAAAGTGTAAACATGTTTAACCCTAATCAGATTTTAAATATACACATTTCTTATATTACCTGACTCACCTTTTCACCCTCTTAACATTGTCTTTAATGAAGAAAAGTTCACGATTTTAATAGAAATATGTTGTCAATCTTTTATGGTCAATGTTTTTGTTGTTGTTTTGCCCATTTTAACAATTGAGCAAACGATATGAACAGAAACTTTGCAAATGAAAATATCTGAATGGACAATGAGCTCATGTAAAGATGTTCAGCATTATTAACTAGCAGAGAAATGCAAAGTAAAATTTTAATACAATACTAATACACCTCAACTCCAAGGGCTAAAATTTAAAAATGACAACTGACAATACTAACTATTGGCGAGAATGTGAAACAACCAGGACCCTCATACATTACTTGGTGTTACTGTAAGCTGGTATAGCTACTTTGCACAACTATTTGATAGTACCTACTAAAACTAAATACGTGTTACCTTATATCCCAGAAATTCCACTCGTAGGTATGTATCCCAGAAAAATAAGCATTTATGTTCACCAAAAGATAGGCAGAAGATTGTTTATGGCAGCATTACTAAGGATATCAAAAATCTGGAAACAACCCAAATGTTCATTAAAAATACAACATGTAAATTATGCTATAGTTATACAAACTAATACTGTACAATGGCAAAAATTAATCCATGCACCAACAAGATGAATCTCTTAGGACTTTCGTTGAGTGAAAAAAATCAAAACACTGAACAGTATATCATACATTGTTTCATTTATATAAAGTTCCAAAGCAGATTAAGCAAATCTAAGGTGCTAGATAGCAGAATAATTGTGTTATCAACTGGGAATCCTAGAAGTTGGCTAGGATTCTGAATATGCTCTGTATCTCAATTTGGAAGGTGGGTATAAGGAAATATACAGATGTAAAAAATTATTTGAATTGCACAAGTAAGGTTTATATACTTTAAGCTATATCTCACTAAGAAAAAAAGATAAAATATGCGCTCTTATTTAAAGAAAGTGAACAAAGGAATTTGCAGTTGCTATTGTTCCCCAGGCTGGAGTGCAATGGCGTGATCTCGGCTCACGCCAGCCTCCACCTCCCAGGTTCAAGTGATTCTTCTGCCTTACCCTCCCGAGTAGCTGGGATTACAGGCATATGCCACCACACCCAGCTAAGTTTGTATTTTTAGTAGAGATAGGGTTTCTCCATGTTGGTCAGGTTGGTCTCGAACTCCCAACCTCAGGGGATCTGCCCGCCTTGGCCTCCTAAAGTGCTGGGATTATAGGTGTGAGCCCCTGCTCCTGGCAGCTACATAACTTTTATAGAGGCTTGCTGAGTTTTTCCATGCTTTAGTATCTTTTCTCCAATTCATCCATGGACAAATAGCCAGTTGACCTCCCTTTCTGGTGCTGACACCTGACTCTCACCTACCCTTCTATTAAATGATTTGTCTTATCATAAACATAAGTAAAGGTCTACTAGCCATCTCACTCATAATGTCCAGTTTATGAGTTTTGGAGTTTTCCAATGTTGTAATGAAAGTGTCAAGGAAATGGTCTCTCATTGAATATTTGCCCAGGATGTATTGTGGGTCTGAGTGAAATATAAAAAATGCCAGTTAAAAGGCTTTCTACAGCCGCTGAAGTGGGGGCTTCCTCAGAATTGTGCAGTATTTGCTGAACTTCCATTTCATTTCCTACTACATTTATACAAACTTGTGTTAATGCTTAGTTCAAGGATTCATAAGTTTCTGTGATGGTAATAGCAAATCATAATTTAGTTTGTGTATAATTCTTACCAATCTTGTCAAAGTGCCTCATCTTAATTTAATGTCTCAAATTAATTATAATTGAATCAATCAGCATCTGAGAATTCCTGAGAGTTTTTGTAACATCTCTTGGAAGAATTAATGTCTCCTGCAGGGTGTTGTGAAACAAGAGGTTTTAATTATTTGCAGCCTTTTCTCACCTTTAAGTGTGCTGCAGATTCAAAGTATATATTTCCACAGTAAAATCTAGATTTTGACTCACTTAAAAAAAAAAAAAGCGTGTCCCATCCCACCAACTGATAGTGTTTCAAGCTATTAATAGGCTGATCTTTGTATATTTGTTTCTCTGATATTTTTAGAGTCTGCACTGGAGTGCATTAAACTGTTTTTTCCCCCTCTTCTTAAAGAAGTAATTATTAAGACTAGATTCTGCCAAAAACATCATGCAAAATAAAATAATAGCTTGGAATTGTTTAGGACTACAATATTGCTACTTTCATATTGTTACTATGAAGAGTATTTTTAGTGGTTTATTTCATGTAAACAGAGCATTCTATGTAGCCCATCATTATATTAGGTTATGTTTACTGTACTTCCCTTAAAATTGCCTTTGTAGGGGGCACAGAATGCATATTTTCTTTCAACAAGGGAATACAATGCACTGGAAAGTCAAATCAAGAGAAAACCACTTTAGGAAATGATTACAGCCAAACTTATGAAATTACACCCACTTCACTAATTACCACTAATCTAATTTTATTTTTAGCTTCTAAGACAACACCCTGAAAATACACTTCCCCTAGATGACCTATATAAAATTATTTTACAATCCCAATGAAAGTAACCTAGTAATACTGTCAAAGACAAGAATCCATCTTTGGAATAAAGGCTTTTAATCTGAGGCTGGGCACCATGGCTCATGCCTAGAATCCCAGCACATTGGGAGGCTGAGACAGGAGGATTGCTAGAGCTCAGGAGTTCAAGACCAACCTGGGCAACATAGTGAGATCTTATCTCTACAAAAAATTTAAAAATTAGGCATGTGGGCGCACCGAGACAGAATGAGATTCTGATCCTGGAAAGTAAGAAAACAAACCCAAGCAGAGAATGGCAGCTTGTATTCTGACAAGCTACTCAGGAGGCCAGGAGGCTAAGGTGGGATGATCACTTAATCCCAGGAGGTTGAGGATGCAATGTACCATGTTTACACCACTGCACTCCAGCCAAAGCAACAGAGCAAGACCTCATCTCAAAAAAAAGAAATAATAAATAAAAGAGTTTTTAATCTAAATCTCTACTTATAACACATCACCTCTGCTGCAGTCCATGATGAAAATCTTACCTATAAAGGATATATAGTGTTAATAGGCCTGTATTCCAGTCCTGCAGACTGACTCCCAGATAGTAGTTCGGTCATGGAAAGAAGGGCTCAAATTTTAAGAAGGATAAAGTCCTGACCCATGAGATTACTTTTGAGTTAGACTTCTCTGTATTCAGAAACCGACTTAGGATTTCTGAACCTTAGAATTTTTAGGTCTTCAAAAAATTCTTGTCAAAGAATTTTTTTTTTTTTTTTTTTGAGATGGAGTCTCACTTTGTCACCCAGGCTGGAGTGCAGTGGCATGATCTCTGGTCACTGTAACTTCTGCTCCCCAGGTTCAAGTGATTCTCCTGCCTTATCCTCCTGAGTAGCTGGGATTGCAGGCATGCGTTACCATGCCCAGCTAATTTTTTGTATTTTTAGTGGAGATAATGTTTCACCATGTTGGTCAGGCTGGTCTCGAACTCCTGACCTCATGATCCACCTGCTTCAGTCTCCCAAAGTGCTGGGATTACAGGCATGAGCCACAGCACCCAGCAAAAATAATTTTTTAAGGCACTTAATAGCATATTTACTATTAAGTTGATACACAAGTAACTGTGGTTTTTGCTATTGGAGTAATGGCAAAGATTGCCTTCTTTCAAAACTCAACTAAAATGCAACAAACTTCTTCATGTTTCTACCCTTCTTAATCTCAAAAGGATTAGATGTTCTGTGTTGGATTCTGATAGGAACCTAAGAAACTGCATTTAGTAGTAATAGAATTAATTATAATCATGTGTATGTGTCTGTGTGTGTGTTTGGATATATGTGTCTATGTGTGTGTTAGTATCCCTGTAGACCTGCAGAGTCTAGTGTGGTTGCCACTTGCAATATTCAGCATTTATTTGAATTTAAATTTTAATTTATTAAAATTGAAAACATAGTTTCTTAGTTATACTACTCTCTTATGGATAGTGGCTACTCTTTCTGCCACTGAAGAAAGTTCTGTTGGATATCCCTGTTGTACAGAGTAAGCATTGTGGGGCAGACAGTATTTCTCATGTATATCACAATGCTTACTACATAAGAGGTCAGTAAGTGATTGATGATTGAATAAATAAGTAAATGCTTTATATATAGCAGGTAATAAATAATATTTATTAATAAAGGAATTCAATGAATAATTACCTAAAGCATTGCTGACTTTGCTCTCCTGATTTTCAACCTTCTTCTGTTTTCGATGCCTTAGGTCATATCTCTTTTCCTGATTAATGACATTTCTTAATTAATGTTCCTTCTTTATCCTAACCCCCTTGCATCTACAGTGTAAATTTCTCAGACAGTGAATTTCCTAAATAATGTAACTGTACTTAGTCAAATTTTTCCTTTCCTAAAATATGTTACACTGGGACTTCTGTTTCAGGCCACATTGGAATAAATAACACCAGATAATGTCTCATTATATACAACTGGAAAATAATACAATGTTTAGAAAACATCCATTTGCCAATATTAGACAATAGAACGAGATTCTGGTCCTGGAAAGTAAGAAAACAAACAAGGTGATCAAGTTTTTTTTTGGAAAAACTCCAAGACTATGGTGAAAGGAGATGGAACCCAAGCAGAGAATGGCAGCTTCTATTCTGACAAGCCAAGGTGATGAGATCTTGTTGAAAACCCAAGGCCTTGCGTAGAGGCACCAGAATGTCACACCTTAGTTGCATGGATAAACTATCTCTAGAGTGAAGGCTACTCTGTACTCCTCTTGGCAAAGCTTACACTTAAGCCTCAGATACTTAACTGTATCTCAAAATAACTTAATTGTTTGCCAATATAAATGCCAATGCCTTTTAAAGTAAATGAACAAAAATTTAGACACAAAACAAAAATTTTAAATTTCTAGACATGTAAGGAAGCAGGAAACTCTGACCCTCAATTAAAATAAATAAATAAACAGAAACAGGCATGGAAATGTCAGAGAGGAGACATAAATAATGGGATTAAGAGATAAGAATTTTAAAACAGCTATAAATATGCTAAGGATTTTTTAATAAAAATTATAAATGAGAGGCCAAATTAAAGCAACAAAAATCACCAAATGGGAATTCTGGAGTTTAAATATACAACATTGAGAATTAAAAATTTACTAAATGAACTTAACAGTGGATTGACTACTACAAAAGAAAAGAACAATGAACTTGAACACATATATTGGAAACTATCCAACTGAAGCACAGAGAAAGAGAGAAAAGGTAGGTGCATGAGCACACACACACACATGCACACACACAAAATGAACAGAAATCAGTGACCTGTGAGACAACAGTAGATAGCCTAATAAACATGTAACTATGTAACTGTATCTTTAAAAGGGCTGACTAGAAGCTGTAACATATTTGAAAAAATAATAGCTGAAAAGTTTCTAATTAATTCTGAGGAAAACTATAAACCAACAGATTCTGGATACCCAGCAAATAAGTAGCAGGATAAACATAAAGAAAACCACCTCAAGATATGTCAGAATCAAACTGATGTAAACCAGTGATACTGAGAAAATTATAATAGATGACAGAGGAAAAGAAAGCAACATCATCTACAAAGCAATGAAGACAAGAATGACTCATTGAAAACAATGCAGGCCAGAGAACAAAAGAATGAGAATTTTCATGTGTAGGAAAAAGGGAATCATCAACCTGAAATTATATATCCAGTAAAAATATCTTTCAAAAATAAAAGTAAAACATATAGATTTTCACTTAGAAAAAGTTGAGAGAATCATGGCCAGTAGATCTTCCCTGAAATAAATATTAAAGAAAATTCTTCATGCTGAAGAAAAATGAAACCAGATGGAAATTTAAATCAACAGAAAGACATGTAAAGAGAAATAGAATTAACAAATATATGAGTAAATATAAAATACATTTTTCTCAATGTAATTGTCTTTCAAAGGTAATTAACTACATAAAGCAATAATAATAATGTATTTCAGAGTTTGTAACACAGATATCAACTGTATGAGCACAATAGCACAAACAATGAGAGAAAAAAAATGAAAGTAAGGCTTTTCAGTAAAACAGTATCAATATTTTTCAAAGATAGATTGTGATGTTGAAGATACATACTATAAACTCAGAAGAGACCACTGGAAATAAAACTAAAATGATATAGCAGTCAAAACAACAGAGAAAATAGAATGGAACACTAAAAATAAGTGAAAAGAGAGGGGATAGGAAAGGAGGTAAAAAGCAACAAAGAATAGGTAGAAAACTAGCAAATAAATAGCAGAATGGCAGATTTTAAAACCAGGCAATTTTGATTTTGTTTTAAATATAAATAATGTGAAAAGAAGATTGGTTAAAAAGAAGAAACTGTCTTAATGGATACTAAAGCAAAACTAAACTATCTACTGCTGATAAGAAAAACAGCTTAAAAATAAAGATATAGATATGTTAAAAGAAAATACCATAACCCAAGCCAAGACTATTCTTAGGGATGCAGGATCCACTTGTAAATTTTATTTCTGGTCAAGGTGCATTCCTGAGGCCCAGACACATCTTTCCTATCCCTTTGGCTTGGCAGTTTAAAACTTCCTTAGGTTTCACCATTCTTTAAATGCTCTTTTTGCCCATGCTATTAAGAGTTGGTTTCTTTTCCATGAGACCAAAATCCAAATAATATAGAACTTTAGGAATGTCTACCCACACAGATTAAGGCACTAACAAAAAGAGTATTCCCTTGGATCAAGTCCACCACTTCCTCTGTGAGATCTGTAGAGAATCACTTTCCTAGATGATTGTGCTCTTAAGTCATTGCAAATAAACCATATTCGTTAACATATGAATGGTTTGATTTCATTTGTAGGCTTTTCTGCCTTATGGTCCTATGGAAGGGGTAAAGAGCCATAGAGAATTATGGTTAGAAAATGGTCTGTGATGAGCTTTGACAAATGATGGTTGAGTAGGTGAACTTCTTATGACAATGCAATTATTTTCTAACAACACTTAATGTAAGTGTCACATTAAGACCAGAGTCATTCTTCACTAACTTAAATAACTTAATTTGGACATTTTGAAGGAAAATCAGAAGAATAAGTAAAAAGATAACATTTTGTGGCTTTGAAAAATTAAATTAGGCTGAACAAAAACTCCCAGATAATGAAGCCAGTTTCAAAGGCAACAGCAGAAATCCAGTTGAACCCTTAAATTTTTATTCACTTCCACAAGGGAATTTACTGACAGAGATTAAGAGCCATCCTTGCTGATGACATAATCATTTTACCATTTGTTGATGGGCAGAGAATTGCATTTGAATATAAGAGTAGTAATGCTCTAAAGTTACCCAGAGTACATCACAGATGCAGCTACTAAAGCCAGCAATCCAGAAAGTGAGTGTTCATGGGATCTATGCTTATAAAGGTGAAACTTGGTAGAAATTTGGGAAGGACATAGAAACATAAGGGAGAAAAAGAAAATGGCTATAGCCTTTTATTCTTCGGTACTATTAGGATAATAAGAGTAATTACCTCAAAATATTGCTGTGAAAATTAAGGGAGATAATTTATGTTAAAATCTGAAACATAAGCGGCCCTCCATAAACGTAAGCTTTGCTTATTATTAGTGTGCCATCGAGGGTCATATGATAGTATTAGTTTAACTTCCAATCAGCAAAGGTATGATAGTGAACAAGGTAGTACAGAGGGTAATGCTGGCTGGATCCACAGGACAGAGAGAGATGTCCCAGTCCGGGCAAGGGAGCAGGAATATTTATATCATGCTTCCATCAGTCATTGGTTAAAAGCTATCCCTGAGGCACCTACATTCTCAGGCACTTCTGGCAAAACCAGCTCTGCAGCCAGCCTTTCAACAGAGATGCAGGTGCTGGCTTTGGGAGGGAAAGCACACTGAGGATGCTGTGCACAGAAATGGGGAAGAGATCTGGGGACATGGATGTAGTGTCTACTACAGTCTCCTTTCAGTTTCTTTTCTTTGCTTATTTTGTTTATATAGTTGAAAGAACATTATGAAATACGTTATATTCCTCATGGAATGTAATCTCCACAAGGGAAGAGCTTTTTGGTTTTGGTTTCGTCCCTGGTAGTACTCCTTGACCTGGAACAATACCACATGGCTGGTATTCAATAAATATTTGTCGAATAAATACAACTTTGTGATCTGCTTTTATGGTTCAGCCTTAAATGGTGAGAATCTCTTTATGAAAATATAATTCTTATTTTTTTAAAACTTTCTTCAATACAGCACTCCTACTTTGTGTAATCATTTATATTTTATGTCATTTTTTGCTATCATAAATGCTGTTTCCACAAACTTTCTCAATAAATTCACAGATATAGAATTACTGGGTGAAACCATACCCACGATTTTATAAAATATGGTTTTTCTTCTCTCAGATATTTTGACAAGCACGATCAACAGTATTGACTCTGAGGTGACCCTGAACAAAATCATTGGCAGCTGAAAATATTAGGCAGAACATATTCTTAACTCAATCAATTCACTGTAAAGCAATAAAGTTGTCAAACTTCTGGTCAGAAAAGGGTCTTGAACTTTTGGTATATTATATATTTGGAACAAATATGACACGTCTTAATGACCGTCAAGTGTCAAGTCCAAATGCTAGGTAGGGCTTTGTCCACAGGCATCAAAGCCATACAGGCCAGCAGCTCAGTGTGCCTGAACTGGTTATGTGAAGACACCCGCTGACGCCAGGATTCCCAAGTATTTCTTGCTTGATGAGCAGAGAAGGACAGTATTGCATACTTGAAAATGCTGGAACCTTGTGCCCCTGAAGACAGTGGTGTGTGATTGGCAGTTTCAGGTCACTCTGATTGTATATTGACTCTGTCCTTTTGATAGCAGCTGCCAGATACCACTTGCAGAGTTTACATCCTGGCATCTTCTCCACCAGGTCAGTGTGACATTTTTGTTCAAAGGGAGTCATCCCATCTCTGATTGCTGTATACCACTGGGCTCTGGTGGCATCAACCCTTTCCTTATCTATTGGAACCTCTGAGCTGTTCCGTTTCTTTCCCAATATGTACATGGCTCCATTCATTCAACAATGCAGACACATTTCTGTGAGCTGCATGTCAGATATCCAACCCCCAGCAAAATCAGGAATGCTACCTTAAAAAAAAAAAGCTATCTTTTCTAAGAATGCCTTTCAATTAAAATGTAGGCTAGATTTTTCTGGCAGCAGTAGACAAATTAACCAAACTAGTTTCATTTTCAGACTTTTTATTTTTCAGACTTCTTAGGTTTCGGAATCTAGCAATTTATATTTTGAAGTCCTTGAAAACAGGAACTGTCATATACCATTTTTATGCATATATGCAAACATAGCATCTATAGTGTTTGGTGTACGAGAAGCTCCTTGTAAATATCTTTTGATTTAAGTAACAACAGGTTAAAGTTTTTTATTTGTTGAAAATACTGGATTCCTTTGTGAAATGTGGGCAAAACAGACAGCTGGTTGACTGATATTTTTCACTTTTCAGAAAGTATGGCTTTGTGTAGAAAGGACTTTGGTCTTTTAGGTCTAATTCCATCTGTGGCCGTCTAAGCACTATTTCAATTGCTCCTTTCAACTAGCCTAGAAAAATTCCATGAAGTTGAGTCCTGGCTAAGCTTTTAGATTGCTTTATGGCACTTTCCTTTCTTTGCACAGGTTGTCAGTATGTACTTTTTCTAAGCTTAAATAAACTACTTCTTTGCTTATAAGAAGTCATGTACAGTATATTGTACTTCTCAAGGGTAATATTCATCCTTCTGGATATATTCCCCAAATGAGAGAACTGTAAACATCTGTTTCTGGCAAGCTAAGAAAGGGAAGCGATGTCAGAGCCAGCAACTCGCTTCCTATGGGAATAATTTTGGGTTTGTACACCTCCTTGACTGTTAATTTATAAACATGCTAACTATATGATTCTTCCCATCAAAAATTCATGCCAGTTTTGAGCAGTCTTACAGAAACAAAAGCAACATATAATAATCTAGAATCAAATTCTCACGTTTCCATTAAGTGGAGTAGAGGTCAAGGAAAATTTAGCAAATGTTATATTTTCTCATGCATTACAAATCTAAATTATGTACAAATAGCATAAATAGAGTTTATACTATAGAAGTAAATATCTTGCTCATATCATCTCCAGATATAATAATAAAACCCAGCCAGATATAATAAGAAAACCCACTGGTTAGACCTGGGATGGGGGTTGGCCAGAAAGCTGAGTGTGCAAGATCAATTCTGATTGTTGAGGACCAGATAACTACTAACTGTGAGAGCAGCTAGGATTTGAAATCCAGGGTCTCAGCCATGTGCATGGAGTTTGCAGGTCTGGGTAATCAAAGAAAGCTAAAGGAGAGAAAGACCAGAAACTAGTCAAGCAAAGTCTGAGCAGATGGTTTTCTTAGAAATTAAGCAATAGAGAAGACAAGGGAGTTGGAGGCCATATAAGTTTTTTAATTAGTTAATTTATTTTTAATTGACAAGCAAAAAATTTATGTTTATCACATGCAACATGGTATTTTGAAATATGTACACATTATATAACGGTTAGAGATAATTGCATGTAAGTTTCTAACTGAAGCAGCAAAGTTGGTCTGATTCTAACAAGATAATTTTTTTTTTCTAACTGGGCATGAATCATAGGAGCAAAAAAGAGGCGATGGCAGCTAGAAAGTCAAATGCTCTTTGGGACACATCAGAACTACAAACTAGACACAGTGGGAGAGGGCCAGACTTGGAATATAAAGGTCTTTTGGAGGAGGTCCTAGTAGCTGGAGAAGTCCAAAAAGATGGCAAAACGTGCTGTCCAGGGGATTTGGTGACAGGTAGAAGCTGGAGGTCCAGGTGGGCAGGTGATGTATATAGAAGGGTCAGAGGTGACCAGTACCTGGCTCCCTGGCAGGTGGGCAGAGCACAGGGAAAGGGCATGTTGATAGTAGCAGATAGAGTCCCAGGCATGAAGAAAATGGATCAAATGGACACTTTTGTCTTTAAAACAACTGCAGCTGACAGCTAGGAACACAGGAAAGAAAGAAGTGGGAAGACAAGTACCTGATTCTTGGAGCCAAGGTATAAAGCTGGGCCTAGACACCTAGAAACAAGGAAAATAAATATTGAGGATCAGAGAGGCACAAGAAAGTAGGTAAACTTGATGTAAATCCTTAGCACTAGAGAGGCTTTGTTTTCTATTATCCAAGAACCAAGGGAATCACAAAAACTACAGCAAGAGGTACACTTTGATTGTGAGGGTGGAAAAAAAAATGGTTAAGAGGCCCCAGACACAAAGTTGGGAGATGCAGGATGCTGGGAGACAGATAGTACACAGACCTAAAGTGCAACAGGGATAGGAAATAGTGCCCCTCACCAACCTTCCCCAGTGCAGTGGTATCCTCAGTTCTAATGTGGATCCTGGATTTGTAGTAATAGATGCAGTGGAGTACCCAGGAATTTGCAGGCACATATGTGTAATCGCTGGGTTTCTAGTGCTGTTTTTCTGTTGATTTTTTAAAATTTATGCCAAAAAATAGTTTGATTTAAAACATATCCTCAACTCTTTCACACTTCTATCAAGATGCAGAGCCTAATTCTTCACCCCTTGAATATGAATAGTCATAAGAGACCTGCTTCTAAAGAATGAAATGCAGAAAGGAGTGACACTGCATAATTTCCCAGGCTATGGTAGAAAAGGTGATACAGATTCCTTCTGGCTCTCTCTTGGAACTCTTGTATTTGAAAACTACTCTCTGTGCTGTGAAGGCCAAGTCACATGGAGAGGTCAGCTATAGTTGTTTGATTACAGTCCACACTGAGGTCCAAGCTGCCAGCTAGCATCAACTAGAGACAAGTGAAGAAGTCTGTTGGGGTCACCCCATGTTGGGTGCCACTGTCAGGGTCACCACCTGTTGGGGTCTGTCCTGCAGACCCTGACTCAGCGATAGATGAATAAAGTATACTGACACACAGATATTATGCTTTGCCAGTTTGACTGAGTGACTGGGTGGCTTATAGACTCAGGGCACCACTGTTGGATCACCCCACTTTAGGTGCCACTATTGGGGTCACCACCTGCAGGGGTCTGTCCTGCAGACACTGACTCAGTGACAGATGAATAAAGTACACTGACACACAGATATTATGCTTTGCCAGTTCAACTGAGTGTCTGTGGCCATTTACAGACACCCCGGAGAGTGCTGTAAACAGCTGTGACCACCGGCACCCAGAAGCCAGTGAGACTCACCTTTGTTCAGTAAAGTTTAATTGACAAAGGCTTTAGACACCACTAGATGAAGATTAAAGGACAGGTTTCGATGCCTAAAGCAGGTACCATTAGACAATAATCTCCCTTGTCGACCTCCCCACAAGAGGGCCATTGGCTCAAAGGTTAGTTTTAAGACCACATGAGTAAACAAGTTATTCAGAGAAACTGCTCACATTCCTTTGTATTTGCACCCTAATCTCTCTGACTCCTGCAGTGAGACTCTGGCTGCCTCAGCCAAAAACTATAGAAAAAAACCTTAGGCCTTCCAAAAGGGGCTTCTATATTCTATAACTTTCTCTAATATTTTTCCTTTAATATTTTTCCCACCACCTTGAGTGAATCCCCACAGAAATCTTAGAGATGACTCCAGACTCAGCCACCATCTGATTTCAGTCACATGTGAGATCCTAGTAAGATCTTCCTAGCTTAGTTCAGTTAATCCCAAAACCATGAAATCATGATGATGATGATTATGATGATAACTTGTTTTACACCATGAAATTTGAAATAATTCATTACACAGCAGTAGATAACTAGAATGATTTGAATACCTTAAACAGGGGTGCTGTTATAACAATAACTGAAATATGGGCCTTGACTTTGGGACTAAACCATAGGCAGATGTTAGAAGGGCCTTGAGGAAGCTGTTGGTGAGGGGTTAAAGGAAAATGAGGAGAAAGATTATTGAACACTGATGGAAAGATACTTGCTATATAGCAGCAAAACTTTTAACAGCATTGTTGCTTACAGTAATATAAAAAATAGAAATATATCCAGTAAGCTAGATAATTTAGCTAAAGAGGTTTCCAGAGTGTGAAAGTTGCCTCCTAGCTTCTCTAGCTGCCTATAATAAAAGGAAGCAGGAGACAGATGAACTAAAACAAAGCAAAAACAAAACTGAGAACAACAACCCCTCCAAAACTGTTAAGTATATCACAAATGAGCCACAACTTGCTGGATGCAAAAATAAAGCTGTTTTCTTATTTCCAGCTTCTCCAGGTGACAAATTGTTCCTCTTGCCATTTTTTTCAATTGCGAAGAGATAATACCTAATATTCCTAATTAAGTATAATAATAGGTGGCTTTCTTAGATGCCCTTTATGAGGTCAAGGAAATTTCCTTCTATTCCTAGTATGCAGAGAATTTCTAATGTGATTGAGTACTATGTTTTGTCTAATACCTTCTTCTTTCATCCATTGAGGTATTTTATATTGTTAAAAACTAAAAGTTTGCTAATAGGTGGGCTGCGTTCAGTGATTTCCAGATGTTAAATCAGCTTTCCATCCTTGAGTTAAACCCAATTCAATGATGTTGTATTATCCTTTAATATATTGTTGCATTCAATTGGGTAAATTATGTTACAAATTTTTGAGTCTATGTTAATAAGGGCTATTGCTCTATGGTTTTCTTGAGATTGTTTGCCTGGTTATTGTATCAGGGTAATCTTAGCATCATAAAATGTACTAGAAAATGATCACTGCTCTATTTTCTGAAAGAGTTTGTATATAACTGGTATTACTTCTTAAATATTTAGTAGAATTCATTAGTCATTTAGCCCATAAATATTTGTTAAATTCATAATTACAAATTAAATAGGTGTGGGACTGTTTAGGTAATCTAATTCTTCTTGAATGAACTTTGATGGTTGTATCTTTCAAGCTGTCTGTCCTAGGTGGTCTAACTTAATGGTATAACATTATTCATTAGATTTCGTTATTATTTGCAATGTCTGTAGGTCCTGCAGTTAAGTCCCCACAGTCATTTCCATTACGGGTAATTTATGTCTTTATGCCTCTCTTCCTGATCAGTATGGCCGGAGGTTCATCCATTTTACTGATCTTTTTAAAAAACTGGCTTATTTAATGTTTACTGTTGTTTTTCTATATTTCTTTGACTTCTGTTGTTGCCTGTATTATTTCCTTAATCCTATTAACTTTATATTTGTTTCTTTCTTGTTTCAAGCTTATATAATTATTTTTAATATAAACAGTTAATGTTATAAAATTACTTCTATATATTAGAAGTTTAATAGATTGTATTTTATTTTCAATTAGTATAACATTTCTAATTTTACTTGCTATCTTTTCTTTGAGTACTTTAAAATGTTTTTTTAAATTTCTAAATATTTGAGTATTTTACAGATTTTTAAATTAATTTCTTGTATAATTCTATTGTGGTCACTGAATATACTTTAAATTTATTGGGGCACATTACATTGCCCACAATGTTGTCTACTTTAATTAATACTCCATGAGTACTTGAAAAGAATGTGTATTTTTTTTGCTATTGAATTGGATTGGCCTATAAATATAAATCAGTTTAGGGTGCTTTAAAGTGTTGCTCAGGTTTTCTTTTCAGTCCTGATATTCTGTGTAATTGTTCTACCACATACTGAGAAAGCATGTTGAAATGCCCAACTATTTATTTTGGATTTATTTTTTCTTTTTATCCTGTTAGTTTTACCTTTCTATATGTTTCAGCTCTGTTATCTGGTAATACATAGTTTGGGTAATTTTGTTCCCTTGATGAATGGCTTCTTTATCATAATGGAATGTTTCTCCTTAACTCTGGAAATAATCTTTGTCCTGATACCTACTTTGTGATTAATATAGCTGCTCTATATTTCTCTTAGGAGTAATATAGTATATCTTTCTGTATTAGTTTACTTCTTGCCTATCTGTGGTTTGATATTTAAAACTGGTTTCTTGTAGACAGCATATAGTTGGGTCTTGCTTTTTTTTTTTTTAAAAAAAAGAAATCCAATCTAATAATCTATGCTATTTTGGTTAGAGTGTTTAGAATATTACAACGTAATCTAATTAATACTGTTTCTAGGTTTAAATCTATCACCTTGTTATTTGTTTTGTATTTATACTATCTATTCTTTATTTTCCTTTTCCTCTATTTTTATTTTTCGACTCCATTTTATCTCCATAATTGGTTTACTAGATGAATGTTTTATTTACTTACTTTTTAGTTATTGCTGTAGGGTTTAGAATATGTATTTTTAATATGTCACAATCTCCTTTCAGATGATACACCATTTCATGTGTATTTTCATTTTCTCCTGTGTGTGTGTGTGTGTGTGTGTGTGTGTGTGGTAAAGCAGGGGTGGAGGGGCTTGTCCTACATTAATTTATATAGATAGATACATTATCAGAGTCACACACATTGTTACTCATTTTAGTTTAAAAAATAAATTATCTTTTTAAACACTTTTTAAAGTACTCAATATTGTTCTGTTCAATTTTCCTACATACTTCCTATTATGGTGCTTATAATTTCTTTCTGAAATCCTAGTGTCTATCTGCTGATATTTTCTTTTGCATGAACAACTTCTCTTAAAATATATCTAATTCAAATGAAGTCATTTCTTTTTCCCCTTGACAGGTGATTATTTAAATTATTATCTTAAATTATGAAGATATTTTACTGGATATAGATAGAATTTTAGACTATTTTTCCTTTTGACTATTTCTGACTTGACTTTTTAAAAAAAGATGTCGCCTTATTTTCTTCTAGTTTGCATAAATGCTGTCAAAAAACTTACAGTCATTTTTATCTTTGATCATTTGAATATATTATGTTCTTTTATTGGGCTGCTTTAAGGTGTTTTACTCAATCCCTGATTTTCTGGAAAATTTTTTATATGTATTTTATTGCACTTTAGGTTCTGGGGTACATGTGCAGAACATGCAGGATTGTTGCATACGTACATACATGGCATTGTGGTTTGCTGCCTCCATACCCCATCACCTATATCTGGCATTTCTCCCCATGTTATCCCTCCCCAAACTCCCTACCCCATGCTGTCCCTCCCCTATACCCCCCAACAACCCCAGTGTGTGATGCTCTCCTCCCTGTGTCCATGTGTTCTCACTGTTCAACACCCACCTATGAGTGAGAACATGCAGTGTTTGATTTTCTGTTCTTGTGTCAGTTTGCTGAGTATGATGGTTTCCAGATTCATCCATGTCCCTACAAAGGACATGAATTCATCGTTTTTTATTGCTGCATAGTATTCCATGGTGTATATGTGCCAAATTTTCCTTGTCCAGTCTATCATCGATGGGCATTTGGGTTGGTTCTAGGTCTTTGCTATTGTAAACAGTGCTGCAGTGAAGATATGTGTGCATGTGTCTTTATAATAGAATGATTTATAACCCTTTGGGTATATTCCCAGTAATGGGATTGCTGGGTCAAATGGAATTTACATTTCTAGATCCTTGAGGTATCAACACACTGTCTTCCAGAATGGGTGAACTAATTTACACTCCCACCAACGGTGTAAAAGTGTTCCTATTTCTCCACATCCTTTCCAGTATCTGTTATCTCCAGATTTTTTAAATGATTGCCATTCTAACTGATGTGTCATGGTATCTCAATGTGGTTTTAATTTGCATTTCTCTAATGACTAGTGATGATGAGTATTTTTTCATGTTTGTTGGCCTCATATATGTCTTGTTTTGAAAGTGTTTGTTCATGTCCTTTGCCAACTTTTGAAAGGGTTTGTTTTAGTTATTTGCAGATTCTGAATATTAGCCCTTTGTCAGATGGATAGATTGCAAAAATTTTTCCCCATTCTGTTGGTTGCTGGTTCACTCTAATGATTGTTTCTTTTGCTGTGCAGAAGCTCTGGAATTTAATTAGATCCCATTTTTCTTTTTTGGCTTTTGTTGCCGATGCTTTTGGTGTTTTAGTCATGAAGTCCTTGCCTATGCCTATGTCCTGAATAGTTTTGCCTAGGTTTTCTTCTAGGGTCTTTATGGTGTTAGGTCTTATGTTTCAGTCTTTAACACATATGGAGTTAATTTTAGTGTAAGTTGTCAGCAAAGGGTCCAGTTTCTGCTTTCTGCACATGGTTAGCTAGTTTTCCCAACACCATTTATTAAACAGGGAATCCTTTCCCCAT